>JZLH01S0238128.1:92529-105848 GCA_001188425.1 Eucidaris tribuloides | reverse complement strand
ATTTTGACAGATACATAGCATTGGAAATAACAAAGCAACAAAATTTAACCCTTGGCTATGGTTGAGAAAAGTAAATTATTTGGATATATTAAAATACCCCAAGTAAAATATTTAGAAATTATAACACTGTGCCACGAGAAATACATTTATGTTGCGGGGGGGGGGGGGGTCCAGGCTACCTGTGACTATATGGTGTAATTCATGATTGCACAATTCGTAATGGTATATTTATATCACAATGTCAAATTTAATTCGACTTGATCTAATATTATTTCATATACATGATCTAATGGCGTTCCTCGTTTCTCAAGCGCAGCTATAACTCCAAATGGTAATATCGTTCAAAATGACATCTAATCAGGGGCGCAGATCCATTTTTTTAATGTAGGGGGGGGGGGGACATCACATGCCGGCCTGCGCGTATGCAGGATTTTGCCAAGGTCCCAGGTCCAAAATTGTTCCCGGTCACGCCAGCCGAAAACTTGCTCAGCAGGGGCGTGGTGGGGTGGGCGGGGTAAGGGGGGGGGGGGGTGGTAGTTGAACGATTTTTGTTCTTCAACAGACCAGGTCATAACATTTTCCCGGTCACCAAGCGCTGAAAACTCACATCAGCGGGGGCGGGGTGGGCGGGGGGGGTAGGCTTGGGAGCTTGGGAGCTATATCGACGAATGTTTATTCTTTCAATCAAGGTCGCAACATTTTCCGCGCACGCCAGCCGGCAGAAATCGTTCAGCCGGGGGGGTGGGGGGGGGGGTGGGGGTGCGGGGGGTGGCAATGGACGACCAAACATTTGGGTCCCACCAAATTTTTTAGCCTGTCCAATTTAAGCTAGCAAAACACAATCACAGACTCAGACTTAACCACACATGTAAATGAGTGGGGGAACATTTGATATTCTGGTCCCCACCTTCAAAGTCGTCGGGGGGGGGGGCATGTCCCCCTGTCCCCCTGGATTTGCGCCTCTGCATCTAATTATATTGCCAATGGTTTATACTTATGATTGCACGTCCTTGGGTAATATTGCATTCAGTAGCACGATATAGCACCAGATCATTTCTACCTAAATGATTCAACGCTATATCGCCTCCGTTACAGGACTTAACAGACAATGAATCGGTCCATTAACAATAACACGTTGTTATTATTTCTGTATCAGTCACCTTTATACTACTATATCCCACTCAATATTGCATCCCCCTTCGTGCAATGGAAAAACGATTAAATGTCATTTGTAAAGATATTAAAATTGAGTTTATACTTACGTAGACGCAAGTAGAGTAATACATTGCGTATACAATGAATTATGCAAACAAAATATTACTACACGGTATCCTTGTATTAGATTTGATATTGTGTAAAACTACAATTACCGTGTATGTAAATAATGTCAATATATGTCATACGTGATCATCAAGAATGTGTGCAATCATATCATGGTCACAAAAACGATCCATAACATGATGCATTTCTTGTTGTACAATGTCATTATTTCATCAATACACTTCGAATTTGATTAAGGCATCATGTAACAATGTTTCCAGATTAAACAAATCTATGATATATGATTTCCCATGCTACCAGTGTCGCTGATACGGTCTAAAATTGAATCCCTGAAAAAACACAGTTCAAAACGATAATTATGTGCTTTTAATAAGTAAAAATCATTGAGTGACCATTTTGGTCCCCCCCCCCCCCATATACTGCTGTGTTGCAGAATGTTCGCCACCTGACAAGAATTCCTGTGTCGATTTTTTTCTGTATAAATTTTATGAGTTACGACATAATTGTCTGAAGTTTTATGTTATAGGTTGTTTAATTGTCCATTCAAACATTGTGAGATGTGTTGGATAGCAGAGTTTGCCTGTTTTTTTTTTTTGTTTTTTTTTTTTTAGTTGGAGCTTCCACAATGTTATGTCTTTAAGGTCAACACGACATTGTACTTGAATAACGGCTCATTGCTCAATTCAAGTCATTTATGTGTGTTTATTTCGTCAATCATCATGAAGCAAGTGGCCTGAGGAGGTGTGCATCATGGGGAGGCGGAACTTAAGTTCAGAAAATCAGTCGTTGAAATCAGAAAAGGGAAGGGATACAAATTCGATTTCCTTGCCAAGGGCGGAAACACGTCTGCGTCAAGTGGCATGTGCACCCAGTGCACCCATATCATGCAAGGGCCTTTACAAAGGCGTAATCTGGTGGGAGGGGGGGGGGGTGGGCGACCGATGGATGCTATAAAATGAAGTACACCCCCTCCCACCAGATTACGCCTTTGTAAAGGCCCTTGCATAGAAAGTTCGGTAATGAATGAAATTTAAAAAAAAATACAGCAAAGTCCGTCTCTCACCTTCCGCATATTTCTTTTACAGTTATACTGTATATAAACATGGGCACCGCCAACGTTTAGGTCGGTGAGTATATCTCTCACTATACATTTGCAAGTGCGTTCCAGAAAAAAAAAAAAAACAGAACCCAACGGCAAAACTTATTGTGTGGAAGCAATAGGGCGTTTTATTGAAAACACAATGTTCAAAATAATTTTGTGCTCTTTCAAATGATACATTGGGCAAACTTATTCACGCATGCATCTCCGAGTACCATGACTTTGAAAATTTAAAATCAACAACAATTTTGCTACACTTTTTTTTGACACCGTGCACACCACGTGTCCATTTCTTTCTTTTCCTGATATACAAAGTATCAAAGCCAAAAAGTGTTGCAAAATTGTTTGGACATTAAATTTTCAAAGTCATGGTACTCAGAGATGCATGAATAAATGCATCATTTGAAAGAGCGTAAATGAAAGTTTATTTTGAACATGTTTCTGCAATCACACGCCCCATTGCTTCCGCATAATAACCTTTGTTGTAGGGTTCTTTGTGTGTGTGTGTGTGTGTGTTTGTTTCTGGGATGCACTATACATGTATATTTGCATCGGCTCTATGTCAGACCCGTAGCCAGGGGGTTGTGTCGAGTGCGTACGCATACCCCCAAAACACACACTTACACACACACACACACACACACACACACACACACACACACAGCACACAACACATCAAACACACACACACACACACACACACACACACACACACACACACACACACACACACACACACACACACACACACACACACACACATACACACACACACAGTCTCATAAACTTGCCAGAACTCGTGAGCCACTATAAGCATGATAGGTCATCAGCATATTTTGAAATGACATGCTATCAGCAGTTCACAATACAAAATGTGTATACCTTAGAAGTGCCAAAAAAAATTTAAAAGGTGTGTGTTTTCTAATTATTGTCGACTGTTCATTTTACAAGTTTAGTGTTAACCGAGGTCAAAATAGCTAGAAGTCATGGTTTCTAGGGGTCCGCATCCAGACCAATGATAAGTGATAATCAATGTTTTCAAATACAAAATGTATGTCTTAGAAGTGCCAAAAAGCTTTTAAAGTTGTGTTGTGAGTTTTATAATTAATGTCGACTTTCCATTTCACGATACAATAGTGTAACAGAGGAGCAAAATAAACTCATGAAACCGCTAGAACTCATGACAACTTTAGAAGGCTCCGCTCGTGACCCCCCCCCCCCCGACGAATTATCCACATGTTTTCAAACGATCTCCTATTAGCATTTCAGAAGAATGAAAAAGATGTTTTCGAATGAAGTGGCAACAAGTTTAACTAGAACAGTTCGACTGCGCGCACTCGATGGGTGTGCCTACGCAGTCCGCACTCCCACCCAATTTGATTGAAAAGTCTTATGCATGTGAGTACCCTATTTGATCAGAAATGTGTATGTTACCTTGGTAATGAGACCAAATTAGACATGCATAATCTTTCTTGTGACGTTTGACCTTTATTCTTCCGACTCCGAAATGTAATCAGTTCATCGGGACATCATACTGCATACTTGACCTAAGTCACATTAAAATTTGATAAGTGATTCTCGAGTTATCATGGTACTGAGCCCAGATGTATGAGACTTTGTGACCTTTGACCTTCGACATTTCATCTCCGAAATCTAATCAATTCTTTTGTGTAATCATACTTAATCAGTGGCGTAACTACGGTGGGCACGGGGGGCACGTGCCCGCACCAATCGTCCGCAATAAAAAAAATATAAACAAAACGAAAGGGAAAAAAAAGAAAAGGAAGACAAAAGAAAAGAAATCTGGGGCTAGCCGTGATAGAAATTGGTCTTAAATCACCTTTGGAACTAGTCTTATTAGAGTCCTCCTGTTAATTATACTTTTTGTTTTATTGCAAAGTTATTGAAAATTGCTTAATCTATTATTAGCTTTGTTTGTTTACTCAAAGTTGCAGCGAAGGTTTGTGCAACAACATGAATATTCGGGCGGTCTCACGTATATTGTTAATTGTGGCAGAGATGCCATATCCAGTTCAGCATCTTTTTCCATTTCGCAAGACATCTACATGAGGTAAAGTCACTCTTCTCTAGAGTGATGTAGTCCCACGGGGGTGGGGGAGGGGTACTCACGTCTATTTGGTATACGGGGATGTGCCGCTGGGAAGGATGACTTTTTCCAAAATATCCTTGGACATGTGTCCCTTTTTCATCAAAAAGATCCTTAGACATGGGTCCGCATACAATGAAACACTCAGAAATTTCAAATTTTCGGCACGCTTCGCGCGCAAACATATCCTATTTTCAAATTTTCGGCGCGCTTTGCGCGCAAACATATGATATTTTTAAATTTTGCCCATGCGCGCCAAAAAATTGGGAAACCCTTAGACATGGATGCATATTTACGGCAAAAGCACCCTTAGATGTGGGTATGGGTTCGGAGTTCTCATTGGCACAGAGTACCCCCCTCCCCCCCCCCCGGAGGATGTAGTGAGCTGAAATCCAGACATTTCATCGCTTTCAGAGAAAATGTAATCTTGTAGGCCGTTTCATAAATCTGAATGTGTGTTTTGACGAGTGTATTTCTAGCATTGATAGATTTGCTTTGTTTATTAATCGTTGAAATGTTTCAGAACACAGATATATCTTTAGTGGCATGCATATTTTGATAAGCAATTATGCTTGCTATTAATCCACCCCTGTAGGAATAGCAGAGGCAATATTGCAGATACATTCATCCAATATAGGAATTTTGTGTGGAAATTCCTCCTCCAAAATGTATCATCCAATGAGCGCCCTTATGACACATTAATTTCAAATCAGAAAGAGGGGTTATATAACCTGAATAACAGACCCATAGCCGGGTGGGAAACGTGTGAGTAGGCACCCCCAAAATCTGAAACGTCCACTTTGACAAAAAATACGTATTTTAATCATTATAGGTTTGTAATTATTGTTGACTGTTCATTTCACGAAACTATAGTGTTAAGAAAGGGTCAAAATATGCTTATAAAACCGCTAGAACTCGTCAACTTCAGGGGGCTCCGCCCCCTGACCCCCGATAAATATCATCACCATGTTCTGAAAATAACTGCCATCTGCAATTCATAATTTAAAAAAATATACCACAGGAGGGGCAAAAAGGAAGTCTAAAAGTGGAGTGCTTTTAAATTATTGTCGATTGTCCATTTTACCAAACAATAGTGTTATCAGAGTGGTAAATTAAGCTCATAAACTGCTATAACTCGTCAGCTTCAGGGGCTCCGCCCCCTGACCCCCGCCTGGAACCCTACAAGGGATTGTAAAGTGGCCTCTTCGACCGTGCCTGTTAGGATGATTAATCCCGTTTTCTTGATATACCCACCCGATGGAAAAATTCTGGATAACGGTGTAAATAAACACTTAGCCTATAATTTCGTTTTGTTCTCACATTATAGCATAAGTTATTTGTAATTACTTTGAAAGAATAACACAAACGCGTTTTTCTTCTTGGATTTTCAAAGTTTCCCAAACGCTCGTCGCGTACGCTCGCTCGCGGAGATTTTTTTTCAAACTAAATATGGAAATGGCGTTTTTTATTACAAAATGCTGAAAAGTTTTTACACTTTAAACAAAAAATGCCAAAAAACACTCTGCCACTATACCGTATACTTGGCGTACGCAGCATTTTAAATCCACCATCTGAAAACACCGTTTCGAGCGAGCGACTGGGTGCCCCCCCCCCCATGAGTGGACCCACGGTACGCCACTGTACTTGACCTGAATTACATCGATAACCAATACATCGCTCTTGAGTTATCATAATTACAAGTCCAAATACGATACGTATGAGGCTTCGTGTGCCTACGCAGTTCGCACTCCCACACAATTTGATCGAAAAGTCTTATGCATGTAAGTATTCCATTTAATCAGAAATGTGTATGTTACCTTGGTTATGAGACCAAATTAGACATGCATAATGTTCTTTTGATCTTTGACCTATTTCTTTCGACTCCGAAATCTCATCAGTTCATAGGTGCTTCTTAACCCATTCTTGCCACAAGTTACATCAAAATCATATCACCCGTTTTTAAATCGTGGTAAATTGACTAATTGTCATACAAATAATAAGTGAACAGTGAATTTTCTTTCGAGTATCGCAAAGGTCAATTTTATGATCGCTGCCGTTTAAAATTTCCTCGAATGATATACATGTAGTGAACAAACTTGATACCAGTAATATTCACTTAAAACATACATGTAATACTGCACTGTATTGTTTTCCTCATACCACCCTTATAGGGTAAAAACGAAACAAAATATACATTACAAAACAATTTAGATATAAGATATCTTCATGGATGTGAAAGATATGACTACGTTTGAATTGTGATAAAACAGTATGCATGGTTATTGGTAAAAGAAAAATTATCAAACAAACATTCTTAATGCAAATATAAATTTAAAGAAAAAAATGACCAAGTTCATTGTCTGAAGTATCCTGATATATATCAATGTTGATATCGAGTGAAATTATTGATGATTGCAGCTAAAAAGTAAATAAAAAGATAGGACGACTCAGACATTATTATTGATAAACGAAATATGACTAATTCATTCATTCTGCCACAATTACATTTTGGAACTTCGATATAAAGAATCAAACAAAAAATATACCGGAGGCACAAAATCGAGTAAGTGGTATTATTTTAAATATTTATCCACATTTTTAAATAACGAACTACACAAAATAATTGATTAAAGAAAATCCTGTTTCTATAAAAAAAAAAAAAATCGGTTGTCCGGCAGAAGGGCCTTAGCAAATGTTCCCGGCAGGAGAGCCTTGACATTTAGTGGAATCTAACTTGAAAACCGTTGACTCTTTTTACATGGAATCAAGATCATTTTTAGATCCTCCTGTCGTCTGTTATAAGTGCAAATATTAAATAAGGCAATATTTCTCTAAATAAATAAGAGAAAATTTACCGTTGAGGCCCTTCTGCCGGACTACCGACGTTAATAAAGCCTTAACCCTTCCAGTACCATACTTGGAAAAACACATGCAAAGTCCGGGGAATTTTGCTCGAATGACGATGAGACGGTTAAATAATCCTACATCCTTATATACATGTCTTGAGTAAACATTTTGAAGTGCATAGGAACTGTATATTCATCATAACCTAAACTATAAGGCAAAATATGTCACTTACGAATACAACATAACTCATAAAAATAATTTGTTGACTGCTTTTGATGGATCTCTGTTCATTTATGTCCGTTTGGTTGTATACAGCGTAAGTTTGATGGTAACTAACTGGTAATATTGAAGGTATTTCGTTTCTCTCTTCACAACTGTTACTACACTTGAGTATGTACTTTTAGTTGTTTTGGTTTTTTTTATTTCTATTGAGTAAGTCGGTTTTTCTAAAGTATTCATTGAATATGCGTTTATAGTTTATAGTTTACTATACTTTGCTGTAACTTTTTGTTTTTGTTAGTTTAAAACAATTTGATTTATATTGCGTAAGTGTTTTGATACCTTACTATTGAAAATCCATTGGATCCTCGTAAAGAAAAAAAAAACAGTGTTGCCATGATATCTTATCGTTGGTTGAGGCAACCAAATACATATTTCTTTCCTTCGATCGTAGTTTTGTAATTATCATGATTATTTGAGGGAAATATAACGCCCTACCATACCATCCATTAAAGGCAGGGCATCTCTTTTGCATGCCTAAAATTTAACATTGTGTAAATACAATGGCATTTAGAAGAAAATGCCATCTTGCAACCTTCAGCAAAATATATGAACTAGAAACTCAGTTTTAGTGGAATTATAGTGACCGCTAGACTCCGATTTGAATTTTTTCTCGCGAGAAAAAAAATCCTAACATAGAACATACACTAAACGGCTACTATTTTTCTTTCGCATTTTTCAAATTCTAGGTAATTACTGACCCCCAGATTTCACAGACATTCCCTTCATCAATAGCCTAAGGACATGGGTTATCTTTTTCCTGGTCTGCGGGGATGTTTGCAAATGAGATCTACTGCCTTTAAATTACTCATTAATCTATAATTATGTCTGCATAATTCCATCTATGTACACATACGATATTTGATAACCTATTTTTTTTATTGAAAAAGGAGACAAGGTCATGTTGTTAATGCTTACATTTTATCGTAGCAACAAACTAAATAGCCAATCTATTACAACTCTGTCAATACATTATATAGCACTGTATACTTCAATATGATATACAATTCAATATCTTTATTAATATGCTATTCACAGAACCTTTAGAGATGAAAGTGGAACTGGTCGTATCTCTGCCGTTGGCGCTTATGGTCTTCCGGGGTAAGATTAATTTCGAGTCACGATAATTGATACAGTATATTATCTCGTAATATTTCATTATCCACTTATCTTCTATCTATCTATCTATCTATCTATCTTTGTCTATCTATCTATCTATCTTTCTATCTATCTATCTATCTATCTATTTATCTATCAATCTCTCCATTGTTGTTTTTTCGCAATTACTGTGAAAGTAGTGGCGTATTTTACGAACTCACGAATATCAAGTCGCCTTGCATGTGTTGGATTTAAAGTGCAGTGACATGATTGGGAGAAGTCTACATTTGTCAAAAACCAAATGAGTTAACATATGTCAATATGTACAATTCAGGGTGGGAGGAATTATCTTGAATGTGTTTAGCTGAGGCGAATTAAGCAGTCATTTAACAATATTGAATTGAAGTGTGACCCTGATGCTAGAAAGTTAACCTATAGAAAGCTACAAAACAAATATGGTCATCTCAGAATTTCCTTGAAGTAATATTGTACAACAAGGAGGAAACTTTGTACATTAGATTCAGTTCTGATTTTTTTTCACCACTCTGTCTTAAATCGAGGTCTACTTCCAATCATGTCATTCCCCTTTAACCTATTCAATACTACAGCCTGTCCAGAGTGAAAAAAAAATCACTACAAATTCGCTTTTTCATCAAACGGGTCACTTGCTAGAATAGTCTATTACATAAAAGGGGTATTGAATGATGTGTCAAACATAAACCTAATTAAATACTTATTTATTGGTGAAATTTGTAAGATCTTATTTTTCTTGTGAAATTTAAGACAAGAAATAATTTTGGATTTAATAAATTTCACTTTTAAATGGCATAAAAAAAGCAGTTTTGTAAAATTAGCTTCTCAATTATTTCAATACATCACCCGCTAACAAAGTGGAATAACCAAATTCCATACACACTAATGGGTGCTGTGTGTGCAGTGTTGTGCATACACGCGCACAGAGCTGTACTGTGCCGCTGGCATGGCAGTACTACTTCTGTACTGCAGGGTGCCAGTGATAACTAAAATGGCCAATGGCTGATCCAATGTGATCAGGCTAAATCTCATAACAATGTACTGGGGATCAATTAACCAGTTTATAGTACATGTACTTCAAGTGACAGGTGAGAATTATACCACACTGGTGGTGGTTTTCTTTTTCCAAGAGTTATCTTGGCAAATCTTATCAAAAAATAGGAACAAGTGGTCTTGAATGGCCATTATGAGTTGCTTGATCACCAATGTGTTGCAATGCTACTACTAGTCAATGCTTGTCAAAACCTGAGAAGTTTAAGGTTTACTTTGCCAGTATTATTCAATTTTTCACTTGTGTGATAATCTACCAACATAATTTCAAATACTTAATCACTTTCCTACCTGTGACTGCATGTTACCAGGTTGCCATGGTTTTCATCAACAGAACGTAAGAATTTCATTGCACACACTATACACATTGAACCCCTTAGACATGTGCACACAGCTCGCACACAGGAGTCATGTGCTGGGAGCATGCACTGCTCATGCATATTCATATTCAACCACAAATCCTGTTCTGTGATTGGTTTAAGACCCAAAGATCAGAACAGTAGCTGCTGCCAACTTGATAAGTTTATGAATGGGACATGAATTTTCTGGGTAAAACTCATTTAAATATTCATAACAAAATGAATATTCATTATGACATTCTAGCACCCAGTTCATTGATTAGCTGATATTTTCTCTACATTAGCATATGGATTAGATGGCGTAAATACAGCCACATTCCAAGATAAAAAGGAAAACCACAAATATGTGGTCTTAGTATTGAATGGGTTAAAGGCATCGTATAACAATATTTCCATTAAAACAAAATGTTAGCTACATAATTCCCCGTCCTACTAGTGTCTTTGATAAGGTCTAAAAAATGAAGCCCCGAAAAAATACAGTTCAAAATGATCATTAAGTGCTTTAAAACGGTACAAATCATTGACAGACCATTCCAGTTTTCCCCCCATAGACAGCTGTGTTGCAGAATTTTCATCGGCCGAGAATGATTCCGGCAGTGCCAATTTTTATCTGTATATACCGGCATTTTACAAGTGACAGCATAATTGTCTGAACTTTTGTGTTCGGCGGTGTTTATTTTTGTCCAATCAAACGCTGTAGCATCATGTCACATAGCACATTTTCACATTTTTTAAATGGGCCTTCCACAATGTTATATAGTATCTTTAATGTAATCTCAGTGGAAATAAATGAAAGCAGCGGTAAGAATATACAGTAATCGTTATTCAAGCACAACTGGTACATGTACTTCGGAACTAATTAAACCTGTGCAAGATGGATTTACATTCCAAATTTTTAATGCAGACGTAAATGCTGGAGGAAGATCGTGTGGAAAAGGTTGTCCTCCTTTTTCTTGTGGAATAGTGATTGATGACGTCACAAACAGCGAGATCCAATTAGAGGTCAGGCAAATCGAACGTCCACCAATCACACCACTCGCGGAAAAGTATGGTCTCGGAAACGACATGACTTACTGGTCCTGTGTTAAACCAGGTAAGTTGTACTGTTTGATATACTACTTTCCTCCGATATTCGTAACAGTGAGTATTTGCGTGGCTTTTTAACTTTGTTCGTATATGACTGCATTTGAGAATCTTATTTTGTTAAATACATTGCTGAAGCCCATTAAACAAAATTCTGAAGCTTTCATGTGTAATGTACATGATAGCGTTTGAAAGGACCTTACACCTAGAACACAAAATTTTAGACAGTTGAAAGGACAAGTACAGCACAGCAATGTTTAAAAAATGTACAGATGAATATCGGCACATGAATTAATGTCTTCTGGGCAAAATAACATAGCAGTCTATGGAGAAAAATTTGAGTGCTCGCTCTTTGATTTCACCTTTTAAAAACACTTGATTATCATTATCAAATGCATTTTGTAGGGGTTTCAATTGTAAACCTTTTCGAAACACTAGTAACACATAGGATCATGCAGTTTGCATGTTTTAAGCTTGTCACATTGCCAAATGATTCTTGGTGAGGACTGCTCCCAATCTTGTCATGTCCCTTAATTTATAATGTTTATATGCAATAAAGCTACATCCACCATGTCTCTTACGCTTACTTATGACTGTGAGGTATTATCATGCATGTCTCATTGTCGCGTAAAATCGCATTCTGATAATCCATGCCCTATAATCCGGGTAGTATACAGATTCACCCACTTTAGAAATCGAGAAATTATTGCACAATAATAATTATGTTTTAGCATGTTATCGAAGGAATTATCCTCAAATATCAATTTAATTAACAACATTTGAAATAAAACGCATCCTTTGCTTTATACCTTTAAAATTCCAAAATGTACCGACCAAGTCTAAACTATAAGAAAACATTATAAGGGACCAGCTACCCCTACTTCTTAATATAATATTGGATGGTCAGTATGTGTCGCAGGCCTGCCGCCCCCACATTTTTAGTCCTAGAGACTCGTTCCGATACATATTACTTCTGACAATCCTTCGTTCCGCTAACCCCCTATATTTTCTTATCTGCTATTCAAGACCCGCCCCCCCCCCAATTGTCTCTAGTATGGTATAACCATGAAAAAATGCATCTAAAAAAAATCACCATATTAGTGCTAGCAAAACGAAAATCAAATAGTGACCAGTTTACCATATAGATTTCCGCTTATAAACTGTAGTGTTAGAGCAATCCATCCGTGGTGGACGTTTATTATCGAGGTGATATTCATAGTACCTTGATAATGACGGCATTAATTTTTACATAATAAAACAGCCCAGACCTCAAAGTTCTACATATTTTCTCGAAGCCAAGTTTGCAAGTATTTACGTAAAATATTGGGTCATATGCATAAAAAGTAGCAATTGCTTTTCCTAGTTTTTTGCGTCAACCCATACACATGAAGATAATCAAGCACAAGCGATTCTTCTTGCACATCAGAAATTACTAAAGTCGTGTCTACACGTTCGGAGGTAAACCCAGGGTTTACCCCAGGTTCCTTAGAGTCTCAGGAATTCGGAGTTAAAGTCGACACGGAATTATGCAAATTCAGAGTTAAACGTAGGATACCTCGACGATTTACCTCCCAGTTGTCTACACGTTCAGAGTTAACCTCTGGGCGATCCCGGAGTCCCTTAGAGTCTCAGGGATTCGGAGTCAAACCGAGATTGTGAGCATGAAATTCGGACATACCTCCGAAGATCTAACCCTGAGAAAGCTCAGGATTAAGTCGGAAGACTTGCGAGATAGCTCAGATTCCCAAACTGCCGTGTAAGCTACACACATCGCTCGGAGCTTAAAGGACGATGATTGGGAACACGTGAAATTGCCTCCAGAACCATATGAGTTGGGACATACCTGAAGTATACACTAGCTGAAGTGTTTGCAGGTACATTGTTTTGAAATGTAAATATATCTTATATATGTCAATAGTGATCAAGTGAAAATATTTAATGTTATGTTAATCATACTTATTTCGGGTCAGAGAGGTCAAATAAGTTTTGTCATGTGTGTGACAATTTGTTTCACTTTTCAAAGAATGGCCCCAGAGGCTTGCTGGGCATAGCAACACTAATGTATGCAATTTGCCCCCTTTTT
>JZLH01S0238128.1:63066-80026 GCA_001188425.1 Eucidaris tribuloides | reverse complement strand
TGTGTGTGTGTGTGTGTGTGTGTGTAGTGTGTGTGTGTGTGTGTGTGTGTGTGTGTGTGTGTGTGTGTGTGTGTGTGTGTGTGTGTGTGTGTGTGTGTGTGTGTGTGTGTGTGTGTGTGTGTGTGTGTGTGTGTGTGTGTGTGTGTGTGTTTGTGTGTGTGTATGTGCGTGCGTATGTGCGTGTGCACCCCTTTTTTACGCCGAGGAATAAGATAATCATCTTACAGTATCTACACAATTTAGCAAATTGAAAATTGAAACTAATACTGGTGTTCCAATGCATGTTTTAGATGAATTGACCTCCTGAATAACCTACATTTGGACTCCTATAGAATAGAGCGTGTCTATATTCAATTTATAACTTACTTTTCCATAATTATATTGATAGGTGTGTATTGTTACAAAACATGAACTACGGTATTATGCCAGTAGTAATAAAAAAAAATGCAATAACCTGGACGGTATTGTAGCACTTTCAGGTCTAGAAATGCATGGTTGCCTTTGCTTTGTTCCGATATATTACATTATATCCGGGATTAACTCTCTCTACAGCTATTATTACTTCAATTATATTAGCGTTGGGAATATACATAGACGTTGTTCTTGCATGATTTATAGGAAATGGAACGAGTAGCATCACCTTTTCCATTTCAACGCGGTCCTACTCCAAAGGCAATGGTACCTGTATAATGCATGCATGAACAACCATCGTTTTAATCATGCTTAAAGTGAATTCGTCCTTATGTTGCCTCTGTTTCATTATGTTTAATGTACCAAGGATAAACATGGAAGCGTGACGTATATTCCATATGTGTATGCCCTGTTACTACGATACCCTGATAAAGTCGCACTCTTATGAAACATAAACATACACGAAATAATTTCGGTGAAAAATATTTAAGCTTTTGTGACATGTGAAGATCATAAAACTTTCAATTTTTGAGGATACTTCACTTTCATACTTTATATCTTAATTACGATATTTAGCCCTTCCCTTACCTTTGGGTTGTCTGACTTTATCAGGGTATTGTACCTAGTGACGGTAACATTTTATTGTATAAAACTGATTTTGGAATGAATCATTTGCTATACATCTTAAAATAAAAATAAAATCTATGTAGGGATTGAAAGAGGAGGGCTCCCGTGGCAAAAATAATAAATAAAAAATCATCATCGATGAGTAATGCAAAAAAGGTGATATTTCAGAATCGTGACGTGACGTCATGATTTCTGACATTATTGCATGTTACTTAAAATTGTGAGTCACAAGTCATGCCATCGATTAGAGGCACCATCACCAGTGCGTTGGCTCTCGGAATGGTCCATGCGCGTACCTGTACGTATCTCTTTACTACAATGCAGAAACTGAGGTTCTAAATGTGTATTACCCAAACTAGATACCCGAACAAATGTCAATAATAGTCCAGTCAAAATAGGGTTGTACCCACCACAAATTGCAAAAGAATTGATTTCACTGCAGTGCATACTAAAAGTCTCCAAAAATCGTAGCATGGGAAGGTAATCTAATTTGCATAATATGCAAATTAGCTTTCACTGTACAAGGAAATTAACATTTTCACCCAATTTTGCAGCTTAGTGGAAGATTAAAAGAAATTTTCTGTCAAGACAGATGTTCTTATAGTCAGGGAACATGATAAGCATGTTTCTGAATAAACAATTATAATTTAAACAGCATAATTAGCATAATCAGCTAATTAGCATATATAAAATATGTAAAATGTCGTTTGATTTGAATCCAGAAAACCAGAAAAACATGAAAAATACCATTTTTCGGGGATTTCTATGGCGAGGAATCCATTCATAACGCCAGTTTTTAGTTTCGAGTAATGCAAGTTTCTTAAAGAGCATAATTAGCATAATCTTTATTAGCCTAATTAGCATAATCAGCTAATTGGCATACTATGTAATATGTTGCTAAACTTAATACCGGAAGCCCGAAAACAAGGATAACACAAATTATCGATGGTTTTATTGGATAATGAATCCATTCATGACATTAGATTTCATTTTTCGGTAACGCAAGTTTCTTAAAGAGCATAATTAGCATAATGAGCTAATTTGCATGTACACACTAAATCAGTAGATAGTTTAAGAAAACACATGTAAATGGCCTGAAAAGGTTTATAGGTTTATAGGTTATAGGTATATGGTTTTTTTGTTGATTCGTGTTTAAGAAGTGTATTGCAGTATACTTAACATAATTTCTTCCTTGGCAACCTTGAATAATTATCTTTATTACCCTTATTATCATAATCAGCTAATTAGCATAATATGTAAGATATTGCTATAAGCCTAATACCGGAAGCCCGAAAACAAGGAGAACAAATTTTTCCAAGGGTTTTCTAGGACGAGGAACTCATTTATGACGCCTGTTTTTATTTTTGAGTAATGCAAGTTTCTTAAATAGCATAATTAGCATAATGGGTTAATTTGCATACGTACAATAATTCAGTATTTGGAGTAAATTCAGTTTGGTTGACACTTTGACAAGCTTGTATAATTATCTTTATTAGCATAATTAGCAAAATGAGCTAATTTGCATACATACAATAATTCAGTAGCTGTTAACATAAACCATGTACATGACCTGGAAAAGTGTTAAGGACAAGTTTTATTTTGTTGATTCGTGTTTAAAATGGGCATTTGGAGTATTCAGTTTGGTTGACACTTTGACAAACTTGTACAATTATTTTAATTAGCCTAATTAGCATAATCAGCTAATTAGCATGCTTTGTAATATGTTGCTAAACTTAATACCGGAAGCCCGAAAACAAGGATAACACAACTTTTTGATGGTTTTATAGGATAATGAATCCATTCACGACGCCAGTCTTTATTTTTTAAATAACGCAATTTTCTTAAAGAGCATAATTACCATAATTAGCTAATTTGCATACACACAATAATTCAATAGATGGTAACATAAACTATGCACATGTCCTCGAAACAACGTTAAGGACAATTTTTGGGGGGTCGATTCGTTTTTAAGATGGGTATTTGGAATAAATATGATTTGGTTGCCACCTTGGCAAACTTGCTCAATTATCTTAATTAGCCTAATTACCATAATCAGCTAATTAGCATATTATGTAATATGTTGCTAAACGTAATGCAGAAATCCTGAAAATAAGGATAACGCAACTTGTCAAAGGTTTTCTAGGTCGGGGAATCCATTTATGACGCCATTTTGTATTTTCCAGTAATGCAAGTTTCTTAAAGAGCATAATTAGCACAATTACCTAATTATCATACGTACAATTATTCTGTAGATGGTAACATAAACCACGTACATGTTTTGGAAAAGTTGTTAAGTACAATTTTTTGGCAGATTCATGTTTATGATGGGTATTTGGAGTAAATATAGTTTGGTTGCTACCTTAGCAAACTAGTTCAATTATTTCAATTAGCTTAATTGGCATAGTATGTAACATGCTGCAGAAAGCCACAACACAAGGATAACGCAACGTTTCAAGAGATTTCTATGATGGAGAATCTATTTATGACACCAGTTTTTATTTTTTTTTCAAAATCCAGTTGTCTTAGAGAGCATAATGAACAAATTAGCTAATTAGCATATATGTACTTTAGTAGATGGTAAATATACCATGTACATGACCGGGAAAAGTTGTTCAAGGAGTACAAGGGGTTTTGACTCATGCTTTTGATGGGTTAACTTAATTACCACCTTGGCAACCTTTTCCTATTATATTTGTTAGCATAATTAACGTGATCAGCTAATTAGCATAAAACTTTTTTGTTCAATTATTTCAATTAGCTTGATTAGCATAATGAGCTAATTAGCAAAATATGTAATATGTTGAAAAGCTTAATGCAGAAAGCCGAAACAAAAGGATAACACTAATTTCCAAGGATTACCTATGGCAAGGAATCCATTTGTTACCCCATTTTTATTTTCAGATAATGCAAGCGTCTTAAATATCAAGTCATGCAATTGTGCCAAAGAATACAATTATCATAATGAGCTATTTAGCATAAATTGTAATATAATCTAGTAGCTGATAATTATACCACTTGCATGTACTTTGAAATTGTCATTACAACGATTTTGTTGATTTGTGTTCTAGATGGCTACCTTTATTGCCATCTTGGCAACCTCGGGAAATTTGATGGCATTATTAGATATGAGACTTCCCACATTTAGCTAAGCAGCATATTAAATATTACGTTAATTAACTGATTATACTAATTAGGCTAATAAAGATAATTAACCAAGGTTTCCAAGGTGGCAACCATGGTACACTACATTTACTGCAATACCCATCTAAAACACAAATCAACCAAGAGAAAATTGTACTGAACATGTTTTGCAGGTCACATAAATGGTATATGGTACCATCTACTAAACTGTAGTACATATGCAAATTAGCACATTATGCTAATTATGATATTGAAGACACTTACATTATTGGAAAATATAAATTGGTGTCATAATTGGATTCTTCATCATAGAAAACCCTTGAAAAGTTGTGCTATCGTTGTTTTCGTGCTTCCAGTATTAAGCTTAGCAACATATTACTTATTATACTAATTATATGATTATGCTTATCAGGCCTATTAAGATAATCAATCATGTTTGCCAAAGTGGTAACCAAACTAAATTTACTACAAATACCCATTTTAAACACGAATCAACAGCAAAACTTGCACTTTTTTGTACAATTTTTCCAGGTTACATACATGATTTATCTTACCATCTCCTAAATTATTGTATTTACGCAAATTAGCACATTATGATAATTATGCTATTCAAGACAAATTCATTACTCGTAAATAGATACTGGTGTCACAAATGGTTTCCTTGTCCTAGAGAACCCTTGAAAAATTGCGTTGGGTTACTGCCATAAGCTTAGTGACATTACAAATTATGCTAATTACCTGATTATCATGCTAAGAAAGATAATTAACCAAGGTTGCCAAGGAGGCAACCACACTTAATTTATTACAATACTCATTTTAAAGTGGAATTAACAACAAAACTTGTACTTGACGTCTTTTCCAAGTCGTGTACATGGTTTATTTTACCATCTACTGTATTAAATAATGTATGCAAATTAGGTCATTATGCTAATTACGCTATTTAAGACACATTACTTGGAAATAGAAACCAGTGTCATAAATGCATTTCTCGTCCTAGAAAACAATTGAAAAGTCGTATTGCACATGTTTCCTGCCGTTTTGGTTACAAAAATTAATAAATTATATATTACATATGCTAATTAGCTGTTTATGCTAATTAGCTGATTATGCTAATTATGCTATAAAAAAAGTTGTCCAAGGTTGCCAAGGTGGCAGCCAAGCTAAATTTACTTTAATAACCATTTAGAACACAGATTAATCAAACAAAACTTGTCCTTACCAACTTTTCCAGGTATCGAAAATTTCTACAGGACTATAGGCCTATGCACTTTTTGTCAAGATTGATGCTAATTTGCATATTATGGTAATTAAGTTACAATTGTTTAAGTAGAAATGTCCTTATTTTGTTTACTGATAATGAATATATGTGTTTTGACAAAAACTTTTTTTCAATGCACAATTTAGATACAAACTTTGGTGAAAAAATTGAAATTTCTTGTATAGTAAAAGCTAATTTGCATATTATGCAAATTAGAGCACTTTCCCATGCTTGGATTTTTGGAGGCTTTTAGTATGATGATTAGGAGACCTTACTGATAGTTATGGCAATCTAAACAATTCTTTTGCAATTAGTGGTGGGTTACCCCCTTTTTTACGCTATATTGACTAGACTATAACCATGGTGTTTCTTGTTAGATACAATTGATATATACCCCCATGCTCAAAAGTGTTGCAACGTACACTATAACGCATGCATTTTGAGTTGAAGGGGTCTTTCTGTAATGACGTCCTAATGAAGTTTATTGTTGGAAAATAACAAATTATTTGAAAAGAAATCAATGAATATTCTTTCTCCTTTCTTTTCCAAGGCGGAGAGATTATCAAATGCATGCGCAACATAAAATTTAACATTTTGTTCACCTCCCTATACTGCCCCCATGACAAAAGGTATAGCTGACATTTCCGTATTCAGGAGGTATTGAGCAACGTGTATTTTGTTCACAGCCTTAAAACCCTATTCAGTGTCCTTTTAACAAGCGGATTATGAAACAAAGGGACAATTCAATTTGTTTTTCTGGTACTGAGTCCCCTACACTATATAACTCAATTAACAAAAAAAAAATATGTCAGTTATGACCTTTTGTCGGGGAGGGGGGGGGGGGGCAGTATACGGGTGGGGTTAATTCACACTAGCATTGTAATTCGGTTTCATATTTCCAGTGAAACGGTTTTGATTGTTTGGAAGATTTCAAAATGCCTATGTTCCTCTAAAGCAATCTCAGAAAGAAGACCACACCCCGCGAAGAAGAAAGCGCCTCCTATCATAAGGCTACTTATTAAAGATGGTGGCCTTCTCTCCACATCATTACGTTCAATGTACTAAAATGTTACATGACAGTAAATTTTAGAATATTTGCAATAGCATACCGCCTTTAAAATTGAGAAAGGATAATAAATTGTAACTTCAAGATGTCTTGTCTAAAATATGGGGTGGCTCCTCCTTACCGCTGTCATATGAAGATAGGAGGTGTTTTCTTCTTCGCCGGATGTTGTCTTCTTTCTGAGACCACATCAGGCGAGCACTTTGGCATTTTTTGTTGTTGGAAGTCTTTCTAAACTATCAAAACCGTTCCACGGAAAATATGAAACCGAATTACTATGCTAATGTGAATTAACACCTACCCCTATGGGGAGGCGATTTCTTTTTTGAAATTTTCAGTTCCAGCCCCTCTGTCGTGGGTGCACCTGCATTTTATAATTTCTCCACCATGGAGAAGAAAGGAGAAAAGACAAATCATTAAATCCTTTTCAAGTAATTTGTTATTTTCCAATAATAAACTTCATTAGGATATCATTACAGAAAGACCCCTTTAATTCAAAGTGCGTGCGTTATAGCGTATGTTGCGATACTTTTGAGTAGGGAGGGTATGTTTAGTTTTAAACTTATCGGTGAATACTTATTCTTTTTAAAGATTGTGTCATTGATTTGCACGTCAAAAACATCTAAATGAATGAAATCAGCTGAAATCATATCCAATGTGAAGATTAATATAAATAAACACCTCTCATAGAGACTTGGGGTAAAATATTGAGTTTTGGTGAAAATCTGAACGCTTAAACTTCATCTTTTTTTCAAACGACTCTGAAGTCTTTAAAAAAAATTCGTGACGTCGACGTGCACGGGCCGTTCCATTGTCCGATCAGCCGTTAGCCGAAGGTTGCGCGGAGGTTAGCCGTTTAACCAATCAGTGCGCTCCGCTGGTCTTGCGACGGTACACATAACCGCGATTCGCAATTTGAGCAAAATCATAATGAAAAGTTACGCGCATCTGCTCCGTACGCAGCCGCGAATCCCGTTTAACACGGGAAATAAACATAAAAACAGCGCTTTTTGATGTTCCAGCCGTGATTACTTAAAATAGGGAATGTGTCTCAAAAATCTTCGGACGGTTTTTGAAAGATTAAAATGTTTTGCTTAAGATGATACCAATTTCACTGTTATTCTAATAGAGGAAACGGTAGTAATTTTGACTTTAAAATTTCCCCTTTTTCGGATTTTCAATGGGGATTGTGTCATTTTCCCCCCATTTTTTTTGGGGGGGGGGTTTGTTAACACACTTAATGGCCTGTCAAATATTACTGGAGCGTTATATAAAAAATCTTCGGACGGTTTCTGAAACTAGATATTTTCAGCTCTAAGTACATGTAACAATGATATTTATTCGTCGAGGGGAAACGGTAGTAATTTTAGCATGAAATCAGGCATAGTTTTGTCATAAGTTCGGGTTCGATAACCCAATGACGTATTGCGACCACGCGTGCATGCACTCAGCGCGTGAATGCGACGCGCACCATTGGCCAAATATGCGCGTCTGGCGAGACAACACGTGCAGCCGGCCAATCGGTAAGCGTGAATTTCTACCCCCATAATTACGCAGAAATTGCCATCTCGTCAGCAGAACATGCCGATAGTTTTGCTTAAAACTTGACCGGAATATGTTTAATAATGGAATCAAAGGTCACTATTTGAAAAGAAGATATATTTCCCTTCATTTTAGTGGCAAAATTGTGGAGAGGCAAATGATTTCACATTGATAATCAACCCATTGAAAAGTTGTTAAGGAAAGTTTTTTGTTTCGTTATTTTCGATGGATTATTTCATCATTCTCTTCACAAAAATTCCAAAGATTGACATGGGATTGAATTCTTTGAAATATTTCCTGCAAAATGATATATCGTTCGTATATAAAGCCCAAGGTAAAATGGAAATATCATTAATTGAATATGCCTTACACGGCGCGTATAGCTCACGCTGAGTGACCGACTGCCTCGGCTCGTGTAAGACCAAATGTGCGTTTTGGAGCTTAACTTTTCATTATGTTAAACTCACGGAAAGAACAACATTCTGGTAACATGTCGTTATTAGTTTTTTCTCATAAAACAACAAATTCATGACATAAGGATCTCAAACTTTCAACACACCTTTTGTAAGTACTAAACTACCGTTTGGTGTTGATATTGAAGGGTGGTAATGGACTTGCACATCCCTAACACAATCTTTGAATAAACACATCTGCACAAATTCAAACAAATTCAAAGATAGTAAGTAGTAAGTCAATGTGAAGCGAATGAGTCCACAATTTTATTGCGTCTGTTTGGGTGGAGTTTGAAATCGTTTTGAGAGTGTGCATGTTTGTGGGAATTTAAAATGAAAATGCAATATATTTTGGTTTGATTCTACACAAATTCACGTTTGAGGTTATTGGTTCAATGATATTTGTGGCCGGTCACCATGATACAACGATAAAGTCGCACACCCCGAAACTACGAAAAATGCAAAATATCACAATTCGAATGTAAAACATGAAATCAAAGTCTCTTCAAACATCGAAATTGCTATGGCCTGCATATTTTGCTAAAGTTAAACTATTCTTATTTCTACCCAAGAATTTTCTTCCTGTTTTTCAGTTTCATAAGACGTGCGACTTTATCGGTCTATCAAGGTGACTTGTCACTTTTTTCCCCTAAAAATTTCCGAATCAATTTCATTAATCAATGCTCATTTTTTTTTTTATCTTATACGTATTTCAGAACGGGTGCTGGTAGGTAACACTGGAACGACACAGAGTGAAATTCTTATTTCTGACCTATCAAACATTACCTTCAAATCACTGACGGTAAGAGACGCGAATGCAATGGCCATGTATTATCACCCAGAGGACCAGATGCTGTACTGGATTAATTTTAATGACCCCAAAGAGATAAGAAAAGGAAGACTGGATGGAACGGACTGGACGCCCGTGATAACCGTAAAATCCAACGGTTGGTATATTCAAGTATATACAGGGTGGCCCAGAAAGAATGCTACAACTGTGATCGTTAATTTCTTCAACATCATCTGCAATATGTCATTGATTTTTATTTCAGCGGGTAGAACATTCTTTTTACAACATTATGATACCGGGATCATTGATTTTAAGTCATTCGTTTGGGTCCTGCGGCCATTTTTCCGAGGTAATGTCATTTCCCAAATTTGCAAATTTTTCATCAGTGGCGGTAATCCGAACACAGAGATATTCTCGCGTCTCAGCGTGCCATACCAGACAAACCGTGGTGACAATGGAGATGCAGCTCACATGGTTTTCCTTTTCGGCATACCTTCCTTATTCGATGGCACACCGTAACGTGAGAATATTTCGGTGTTCTTATGATCGCTGGAGGTTAACAAATAGCAAATTTAGGAAATTACATTGCCTCAGCAAAATAACCCTAGGATCCAAACACTTCAATCAAAATTAATGATCATGGTATCATTTTGTTGGAAAAGGGATGCTCTAATCCATGGAATAATCAATAATGACATATTTTGAATGAACTTAAAGAAATTAACGATCGCATGTGTACGTTCTTTTTGTGCCACGCTGTATATATTTATATATCCTTTATTTCTGTGCCGATAAACACGAGATGAAAGAAAAGAAAGACAGGAATAGTAGGACAGGTAGGAGGGGAAATAGGAAGTGGAAAAAGGAAAAGGAGGAGCTAGGAGGAAGAATAGGAAGAGGAGAAAGAAAAAAGATGTATTTAGGCCAATTTTTGTAGATCTTATCAGAGACACTGATATCATGAACTAATATGTCGCTCTACTTTTTAAACTGGAAACATCGATAAACCACGTCTTTAATAATAACACCATATATAAAGGAAAAAGGACCAAAAATCAATTATATGCGTGAAAAGAAAATGGAGTAAACTTGGCAAAAATGTTTGTTTTGAACTTTATTAATAATTTGTCATAACGAGGTATTTTTATCGTGACCTCGTCAATAATCGTAATTGATGTAAAAGTTGTGATTTTGCTATAAATTCATTTCATGTTTTGTATCTCATGTTTTTTTGTTTTGTTTTTTTTTTCGGGGGGGGGGGTATCTAATCATGTTTACTCTGCTTCCATGTCACTTTTGTATCCAGCTATACTGGTTCCTTTTTTCTCAGATTAAACTCACAGAGTAAGACGGTACCAAATCTGTTTTTGTTTTGTTTTGTTTTGTTTTGTTATATTATATTATTTGAAACGGTAAATGTCACTCAGAAAGTTTGTTCACACCAGAGACGAACTCCAACTTTTAGAATAAACTGACAGATCTAGAGAGTACCATTTTTTTATATTATGATATCTAAAATTGTCACGAAATCATTTTTCTACATCAGAGATGATGCACAAGTGGAAATAAATGCAACTATTACGCATGCCATTTCTCGCGCATAGATGAATAACATACAATGACGTTCACCGTATGGTTTTCTTTAATACATTTTATGTTAAGAATATTCTTCCATCGTGGTGGACGGCATGAGTCAATACATCTACTGGAGTGAACAGGTGAATGTCAAACGCATAAACAGGATGCCGATTTCGGGGTCATCAAATGATGTCGAGATTCTTCAAACTTTCACCTATTATCCAAGATCACTTGCCATTCGAGATGCAACAAGGTAACTTCGTAGCCAATACTACTTTTACGAATGCTACTACTACCACCAATAGTAAAGATGATGATGATATGATGATGGCGATGATGATGACGATAATGATAATAATAATAATAATAATACCAATAATAATAAAAATAAAAATCTACTACTACTAATAATAATTATAATAATAATAATAAAAATAATACTAATAATAACAATAATAATAATAATAAAATAATAATAATAATAATAATAATAATAATAATAATAATAATAATAATAATAATATTAATAGTAATGATAATTGTGTTATTATTATTATTATTATTATTATTATTATTATTATTATTATTATTATTATCATTAATCTATATTATCATTAATGTATACCCTCCTCGCCATCACTTGCCGATTTTGCCGATTTTGTGCCGATTTTTGTGAAATAATTACCTCTTTCAAGATTTTCTGGGACTTTTCAAGCTGATTGTCTGAGATTTAACGGAAAAGCAGGTACGGTGTGATCTGTTTTTAGACTATTTTGTCACATAATACGTGGTATTTTGAACATTTTCTGCTACCGCGGACGACCGTACGATCTCAACCACATCCTGCACAGTCCCGCGTGCAGGGTTTTGTGTGGTACATGTGGTTGCAACGGTTGCGGCACTCGAACGCGTGTGCTGATGTATCGTGAGCCGTGTATAGACTGTATCTGAGAATGGGGTCTTGCACTAATAATGGATGCAAGGGCAAAACAAAAGGAAATGAGACACTTTGTTCGAAATGCTGTAAAGCTACAAGTATTGATGGGATGAATTCTGTGCCCGAGAGTGAGCCACAGGTCCTTATTAGCGAGGTGTTGATGTACGCAGACGAACATAGACACTCGTCGTCAAAGGAAAGCCTGATCAGAGTTATGGCATGCAGCTTTACTCATGAGGATATTAGCAGTGCTAAAGGGATGCTTGTTGATAAGTTTGAGGGGCTAATTAACCCAGAGAGAAAGAAAAGCAGAAAGGATTCACAGAACAGAACAGAGAAAATAAAAAACTGTGAAGACATTGTGGACTCCTTGAATGACATAGATGAGCACAAGGAGGTCAAGTTACTCTGTGTTGCTGCACGGTGGGCTAAAATTCCCAAAGTAGCACCTGAAAGTGTACCTGATGTATGCACAGCTGAGAAAGTGGCACAACTTGAGGCAAAACTGAATTTGTTTGAGAGCTCATTATCAGAAATAAAGGCTCGCCAACTAATACTTGAGCAGCAAACACAGTCTACTACTACTAGGTCTATACCACCAGAGGAAAGCAGAAAACCACTGATGTCCGAGATTGTGGCTGGAGGCTCTAGAGGGAGGAGGTCTGCTATGAACGTATCAACTCCAAGTCCAGCTGGCAGCATGCCTTCGGTGGAGCGTCAGTCATTTGTAACAAGGGGTGGAAAAGAATACAGAAAGAATGAGGTAAACAACGGATTTGAGTTTCCTGCAGAGCAAAGGAAGAAATTCGTAAGAAAAGAGCGTGAAGTAAAACGGGTGAGACCATACCATATAGCTGGAAGTGCAAGGAATGTACAGGGGTTGCGATCTACACCAAGCCCATGTCGCGAGTTCTTTATTTACAGAGTACACAAGGATGATGGAGAAAATGAGATCAAGGAGTACATTAAAAAATGAAATATCATTGGTTAGCATTGAGAAAATGAGTCACGAAGATGCGAAATTTCACTCATTTCACATCACCGTCAGCAAGGATGATGAGCAAAAGATTATGGAACCTGAATTATGGCCACATGGAGTATATATAAGGCGTTGGTCTAACAGGAGATCCGATACAGGGGAAGTCAGTGAGAAGAGACAATAGTTTGAGTTGAACAGGTGTGAACGGTTGAACAATCGTGGACAGTAAATCATAGTCAACTTTTCTCTTGTATTTTTTCTGTCTTTTTGTTTCAATCTATTTCATGGATCCCAAAAACAAACTCAAAATTGCAAGTTTTAATTGTAAGCACTTTAAAGATTCTGGACCCAAATTTGAATTTATGAAAGGGTTAATGTTAAGTAATGATGTGCTTTTTATACAGGAGCACTGTTTGTTTGATAGTCAGTTGTGTAAACTCAAGAAATGTGGGAATAATATTGAAATGATTGGTAAAAGTTCCATGTCCGAAGATAAGCTGCTTCGGGGGAGACCGTATGGTGGTTGTGCTATACTTTATAATGCTGATGCTGGTTTTAAATTACATGAAGTAGACTGCAAACAAACTAGATTGTGTGCTGGCCACCTGACAGTGGGAGATTTGTGTGATATTTTACTTATTAACGCATACATGCCATGTGACAGTAATGGTTATGATGAGGTTTTTCTGAAATTCTGGATGAAGTGGAACAAATTATACATGGTATTAATCCGACCCACGTGATTTTTGGAGGAGATTTAAACACTGATTTTTCAAGAAATTCTCCTCATTCGGTGATGTTAAAACAGTTTACTGAAAATCGTGGTTTATCTATTGGTATTGATGCTGAAAATGCTATTGTACCTTATACATTTATAGGTAACAATTCTCACTCTAGAATTGATCATTTTTTAGTGTCTCCATTGATTGCCTCGTCTGTTATGTCTTGCCATATTATAGATAATCATTTAATGTCAGATCATGTTCCAATTAGAATGGTCATTAATGTGGATGTAGTTTATGGGATTTTCACGCATAGACCTAATATACCTAAATTTGCATGGGAAAGAGCTTCTGTTGAGCAAATTCGAGAGTATAAATCCATGTTGGATGATATGTTGAGTAGGATAGAATGTGATAATGACGTATTAACATGTACTAATGTGCAATGTAATGAGCATCAGGACTGTGTAAATATTTTATATAATGATATAGTCTCGGCATTTTTTTCTGCCTCTGAAATGTGTATTCCTAAAACTGGTAATGGTAAAGGTAACCAAACAGGAGAGAAAAGTAAAAACATTCCTGGTTGGAGTGAGTATGTTGAACCTCTGAGGCAAGAATCTCTAATGTGGCATCACCACTGGAAAGATGCAGGGTGTCCACGTATTGGTGAGATTGCTGAGCAGCACCGGTTGAGTAGAGCAAGATATCACAAAGCTGTAAGAAAGGTAATTAGAGACAATGATTTGATTAAAATGGAAAGAATGGCTGCAGCAATAAGTGATAATAGGTACAGAGATTTATGGAGAGAAATTAAAAAAATTAAGGGGAGAAATACTGTGTGTTCAAATATTGTTGATGGTCAAAATGGCGAGGAGGATATAGCTGAGGTATTTAGTGCAAAATATAATAATTTGTATAACTCGGTCTCTTGTGAGTCACACGAGATTGATGAGATACGACAAGAAATTGATAAGAAAGTCAAGGTGGAAGAGGTTAGATGTGCAATAAATGTTAATCATGTTAAAGAAGCTATTTATAAATTAAATAATGGCAAGAGTGATGGTGGGGAGGGTATGTGCTCTGATCATGTTTTAAATTGTACAAATTCCTTAGTTGTTTGGTTAACGTGTTTATTTAATTGTATGTTAACACATGGAGTTTGCCCAGCAAACATGTCATGCGGCACTATGGTTCCTATACCAAAAGATAAAAGGAAATCATTAGGTTGCTCGGAAAACTACAGAACTATAACTCTCAGCAGTATAATCGGGAAAGTATTCGATTGGGTTGTCATTTTATTGGAGAAGAATAATCTAAAGACATCTGATATGCAATTTGGTTTTAAAGAACATTCGTCTACTACACAATGTACTTTTGTCATGTCCGAAATAATTTCATATTATAATTATAATAGGAGTGATGTTTATGTTATGTTATTGGATGCTTCAAAGGCTTTCGATCGTGTGAATTATTCTAAATTATTTGGAAAATTATTACAAAGGAACGTTTCTCCATTAATTTTGAGAGTTTTGTTAAATCTGTATACTCGACAGTGTTTACAAGTAAGGTGGGGTACAAAGTATTCAGATAAATTTTTAGTACAGAATGGTGTGAAACAGGGTGGGGTTTTATCCCCCGTACTGTTCTTAGTATATGTAGATGATTTGTTTTTAAGAATTCAAGAGAGTGGAATTGGTTGTAAAATGGGTAATAATTATGCAGGTTGTCTTGGTTATGCAGATGATTTGTCATTGTTAGCTCCGACAAAGAAGGGATTACAGAAACTAATAGAGATATGCACAGAGTATGCCGATGAACATGATATATTATTCAATGGAAACAAATGTCAGTTTTTAATATTTAAAGGAAGAGGTAATTTGCCTAAAGTTTGCGAAGTTACTGTGAATGGTACTTTAATTCATAATTCAGAAAATGCTACACATTTGGGGCATTATCTAAGTACGAGTGACCCTGAAAGCTGTGTACGTCATGCTATTGCTCAGTTTTGGAAAAGTTTTAACATGTTTAGGGCAGACTTTGGGCATATTCACTCTTCACTGCAGTGCCGTATTTTTTAAACAGTATTGTTGTAGTTTTTATGGTTCTCCCATTTGGTCTGTTGTGAGTAAAGGATTCAAGGATATTTGTATAGCGTGGAGAAAAGCACTTCGAAAAATATGGAAAATAAGTTATAGAACTCACTGTGATCTTGTTGCATATTTATCTGACAGTGTTCCTCTTGAGCAAAAGTTAGTAAATATATTTCAGAAGTTTCAAAATAAGGCAATTCTCCATAGGTCAGGACTCTTGAAATCTACAATACAAATATCTGGTTTAAATCCCACATCTGTTTATTGTAGCAACGTGAGGGAAACTACAAGTATTTTGGATAAGTGCAATAATGATGACCCAAATAGGATAGGGATTGACGATGAGATGCAATGTAAATCTGAGATGTTGAAGGATTTCATTGACATTAGGGACGGGATTAAGGTGTGTAACTTGTTCAATGATGATGAGTTGCAACAATTGATTGATTTTTGTGTCTAATATGATATACTTGTACTTGACACCTGTGGGGTGGGAAGGCGTGGGGTCGGGGCCTGCTGGAAGTCTGGTGGCGCTAAATTCACCTTTTTTTTTAAAATTTATCTGTTATTCCTGCAATTTAATATAAATATACACTCTTCTTTTTGAATTTGTTATGGACGGGGTTCACCCTGACATCGGGTTGGTTTTAATGAGGGCAGAGTGATGGTATGGGCATGTTGGGGAGGGTTTGGCGAGGATCCACCGAGGAATGACAGAGTTGTAGGGTTTCGGGGTTCTGAACTTGTGACGTCTCATGCGGGCGGCTCCAGATGTGTCGCGTGATGAAGATTCCATGAATTTTAATTTGTTGATGGTTAAGGGTTCATGGTGGTTGTGTTGTTTTTTTTTTTTTTTTTCATGGTTGCGGGTGTGGAGTGATGTTGTTGGTGATATGTTGGATGTGCGGGTGGAATTGTTTTCAGATTTCTGAGAAGGTGGTACTTTTATGGAATTTGCATCGCGTGGCAGGTGGGCGACTGCCCGCTTGTGGCGTCGTGGGTTTGAGGCTTTGGGGCCTCGTGGCTCTGGTGTTCTTTGGATTTTTTTTTTTTTGGGGGGGGGGGGTGGTGTTGTGTTGAGACTGACTTGGTATCGGGGTGGACCTTGCCTTTAATATCACACATTCACCTGGAATGTGTTTAAATACCCGGACTACTACTATAATATAATAATAGTATATATATCATCTTTATTCGTACATAAAAAGGCATATTTACAACACATATAAAAAAGAAATACTTTGAACATACACATACAGGGAAAAAAAAAATAAGTACAATAAACCATAAAAAATACACATCTGATAGGGCAACCAGGCGGCGGCCCTCGGCCTGCCAAAGCCATGATGCGCTATCATTAAATAATT
>JZLH01S0238128.1:50357-63041 GCA_001188425.1 Eucidaris tribuloides | reverse complement strand
ATGGGTTTGAGGCTTTGGGGCCTTGTGGCTCTGGTGTTCATTTGGGAGTTTTTTTTTTGGGGGGGGGGGGGCGGTGGGGGGGGGCGGGTTTTATTGATGTGTCTCCGTCTTTTTTTGGGGGGGGGGGTGTTGTGTTGAGACTGATTTGGTGTCGGGGTGGACCTTGCCTTTAATATCACACATTCATCTGGAATGTGTTAAAATACCCGGAATTATTTAATGATAGCGCCATCATGGCTTTGGCAGGCCGGGGGCCGCCGCCTGGTTGCCCTCATCAGATGTGTATTTTTTATGGTTTTATATACTTATTTCTTTTTTTTTCCCTGTATGTGTATGTTCAAAGGTATTTTTTTTTTTATGTTATATGTGTGTAAATATGCCTTTTTATGTACGAATAAAGATGATATATATATTATCATCTCAGGAATTCACAGGTAGGATATGTGATTTAGTTCATTTAAGGAATCAGTAAATAGTTTGCAGTAGTGTCATGAGTGTGGGATTTCTTATAACAGAATAAATTTCTTGTGGTCATGTCTTGCAGAATGAAACCTATAAATGGAAATGCATCCATTCATTCCCAGATTAACTTACAGGTTGACGTCGTGCTTCATGAGTCTCATTCTCGCATCCCGCGGCCAACACTTCTTGTTGTTGTAGCCCACAATGTTCTCATTGTTGGGGTCGGGATGCTCTGTCAAGTAGCGCTGGATCAGGTCTCGTGCTTCTTCAGCAGTAAACCTGTGAGATGTAAAAACAAAGGTGTATCAGTACGTTAACCAACCGGCCACCGACCTTCAAAAGTGAAACCAGATATGAATCTGTCATTGTGTTTATTGGAAGCGTGTGTACAAGCAAAGTTCCTAAGCTCTCACATGCAATTGGTATTATGGAAGGTCATTAGGACATGCTGGGGGAGAAAGTCTGACCTCTATCCAGTTATTGGAATGTCAAAAATGCAGTAGGTCAGTCGCGGAGGGGGGGGGGGGGCGAAGGTTTATTGGTGAGTCTTGTCAATTTAGAGAGGAATGAACAGACATCTTTTAAAGTGTTTACCCCTTGTGAACACTGTAGTCTGGCAAGTACATGCTCACAGGATTGTAACTCTTCGTTTGTCAGTGGGGATTATCGACACATCAACAGCGAATACAAACATTATGACAAGCAATATGTTGTTGTTTTAGGTTATTCAAACTGGTCCAGATATTGAAGACCGGTCTCTGGATAGCAAAATAACCTTAATGATACAACACTAAAAGCAATGTTGGTTTTACAAGAAATATTCATATCACTTCGAGAAATGTATTTGTGTAAATTTGGGGGTTAATAATTACACTTGAAAAGCTGAGTATACTTTACATTTTTTCAATTTGCTGATACATTGTACTCGCACACAAATAATACATAAACAAAAGTAGTTATGAGTTTATCTCTCTTGCTGATTTCATGGTGTGGAATGAGCAAAGATTCCCACACTAAGAAATCCTCCATGTTTATAGTATTTGACTTCTCAATCAAAATGTCAAAACTAAACTTTAATACCCCACAATGTACATAAAGACAGGATAATTGCAACTCATTAGTTAATTACATTTGTTCCAATGTTGCTACTCAATGTTATTGTGTCCTAAGGAAATGCTAAGAAACAAGCATCATATAAGATAATCATCTCGTAATACTTCCTTGGTGTAAGATAGTTTGGCCAAGGTTTGTTTGATTTTCATGATTCATTGTCTGAATACCCATAATAGCCAATCCCCTCCCATATGTCTGAACACCCATAACGTAAATTTCATTTTGTCTTAAAGGTCCTAATGATGGAACAGTTTCTCACCTTTTGTGGCAATAGCCACATGTTTAAGTCTTGTGAAAAAGATAATTCTTACTTTTTTAAAAATCTGACTTCTAAACTTTTGCTAATTTGTATATGGGTACATTTAAAAGATTGTTTACCTGTTGACATGATGTTTATCGTTTGTGTTGCATTATTTGTCCTACATAATATAGTACCCTGTTATTTCTCCACATGGAACCAAAAACTTATAAACTATTTCCTCTATATTATCATCCTAACATCAAATTCTGACGTCCACGTTGTCTCCATGTTTCTTTTGTGTTTATATCAATGCTTAAGTACATTGTTGTATAGAGATTTACAGTCAAATTCTGTGTGTTTACATTTTATGGTGAATGGAATACAGATGTACTGGATTGACTCACCTAAAGAATATGTGCACTCTGTCGATGTATCGGGAGTACAGTCTGATAGGATGACCGCCCTCCGTGACAGTGTCCTGAGGAATAAGAAAAACGATGGGATTAATGAGTCAAATTACATGCAGAAGCACATACATTACTAGCACATACACATACATGTACATTCCTGACACATTACACAGAGTACTTTCCTCAACTTAATATAGTTGGCTAGATATTATTTACTAGTGAATATGAAGGTAAGTGAAAATTTGTTGCTCAAAACATCAGATTATGGCGTTAAGGGTGTGCTATTGTACGGAAAATGACATTATTTTTGTGTGTACGTCTATTCCAACTCAGATGGGACAGAAAATTAAAGATTATGCGGCAAGGGCAGCAACATATGCAGGATTTATTACAATTACAGAGGATGTGATACTTTGGCATTACTTTGTAGTGTTTTTAAAGCCACTGGCTAACATTTACTACAGTTAAAAAAATATGAGCTGCATAATCCTCCATGCTCCAAGTGTCTTTGATAAGGTCTAAAAGTGAAGCCCTGAAAGAATTGTATTTCAAAATCATGATTTAGTGCTTTAAAAAAGTGAAAATCTACAAGCATTCAAATTGACCGGATTCACCTGCCCATAGACTTACTGTGTGCAGATCTAGGCTATTTTATCATCCACCGGAGTAGAAATTGTTTATTCATGCATGCCTGGCTATTGGCAGCATAACTTTCCATATTTTTGTATTCTAGGGTGTTTATTTTTCCATTTGAACACTGCTATGTAGCTCAGATATCAAAATTTGACAATTTTTTTTTCAATTGAAGCTTCACAATGTTAGCCTATCACTTTAAATCAAGAAATTCATTCATACAAGATGATCAGGTATTGCTCCGACAAATGTGGGTTTCGTTTCACGCGCCACTTCCACCCCAACCTCTGGCAACCCAGAGTGAAAGAAAGTGGCATGCAGACAGAAACCCATGATACTCTCTGCCCATTACAGCCCCAGGACTGCACAGGAACAGCAGCCATGGGAACGCCTCAATGGGCAACATGCTAGAGGTTAACTTATAAGAGAGGTTAACAGGCATTCAAAAATCCAATTATTATCATTATCATTCTCTATGGCTATAAAGTTCTCACTCTGTTAACTAAATGAATTTTGAAAGGTTAAAGCAACTTTATACAAGATATATTATTGAATCATTCGCTTTAGAAACACTACTCATAAAAACTTTTATTTATTGGTGAATATGATGGTACGTGAAAATTTGTTGCTCAAAATATCAGATCATGCAGTTAAGAGTGTGCTATTGTACGGAAAAACATATTTTGTGTGTGTGTATGTCTATTATAACTCAGATGGGACAGGAAATTAAAGTGTATGCGGCAAGGGCAGCAACATATGCAGGATTTATTACAATTACAGAGGATGTGATACTTTGGCATTACTTTACCTTGTAGTGTTTTTAAATCAAGAAATTCATTCATACAAGAAGATGATCAGGTATTAAATTCAACTGCAAATATGTATGGAAGGGGGGGGGGAACTAACAGAATAATAACAGTTCTCAATGAATCTCAGGACAAAGTTGCACAAAATGTCTGAAAAGGATACTTCAGACAAAATTTGGATAATAAACATCATTACCAAGAGTGACAAAATACATAAACTCTAATTGACTGGAAATTGAGGTAACTATGAGTACTCATGAGATATCTCCACACTTTGAACCTGAAATGCAGGAAATCATTTGACACCTGTCATGAACCCACTATATCATACGTTGCACAGTATGATGACATACTGTATATGTGGTAATTTTCGCGGTGGTTCTATTTTCACGAATTTCGCGACTCAGTTATCATGAAAATTTCCACTTTGGTTCATGTCTATTCACACTAATGACAGCACCACTAAAATCGCGAAAATTAGCACTCGCAAATTTTGAAATTTAGTCCAAAACCGCGATCTCTACGCGAAAATATCTCTACGTGAAAATATTGGTGTACACAGTATAATAGTGAAGCAAATCGATACTGATTGTTAAAAGGGCAACAATGAATATTCATGAGATATCTGAATCCTTTAAATACCTGGAATTGGAGGAAGTCATTGGGCATCTGTGGTGGTCCAGCCATCTCGCTGGCCCTGTGTAGACCCAGGACCAGTAGGTCTAGGACCAGGCCGTAGAACTGGACTATGAAGGAAGCAAACTGGAGGCCACGGATGATGCCATAGGAGTTGGTGTGATTCATGTCCTTTAGAGTCAAATCACATATTCATGATTAGTGATTAGTTCTTATTAAGCATAACAAAATAATATGTTACTTATTATTTATATCTTCATTAATGATAATTTATGAACACTTATTTTCCATAAAATGTTGTGAATCATAATTATTGAATAATGCTGAATCATTCTGTGATAATGTCACACCATAGGTAGTTTGTTATTGTCTTATGAATATAGTTAATTGTTTTGTTGCCAGGTTATTTTTTTGTTCTCGTTAATACCTGTTCTATATTTCTGTATTTGTAACATCAGCATATTTTGTCTTTGTAAACACTGCCTCCTGCCAGGTGAGGAATCTGTCCTGCTCTTCTGGAAGAGGACATCTTTGTAAAATATTTAATTTGAAATAAAGATGATTTATATAACTGTTGAGTTTGAATGTAAGTAATAGATTACAAGACTATTTCAGACACACTTTGCATAAGAATATAGTTTCCATATGAAGAACCTTCTACTCAATTAAATGAAAATATTCAGAGAAGAATTATTATCGCAAGTACTTTTTAAATTTTTCAACATGAATGAATGACAATTAATAAATAATGAAATTGACATACCGGCTGTAACATCATTTAAATTTCTTTTAATTGTTTACAAAGATTTTACAGTTCCATCAATCATCTTCTAAGAACAAAACTGCTGGTAAATTTTCTGAATATCCTTCCACCCCTCCAACCCACCTCCTAAATTAGGCTAAATTAGGGTGATATATGGTATTGAAAAACAGACAGTAACACGCTGGTCAATTTAACATCCATTTGAACATCATACAACCAACTGAATTGCTCAGACAAATGTGGGTTTTGTTTCCTGCGCCACTTCCACTCCAGCCTCTGGCAACCCAGAGTGAAAGAAAGTGGCATGCAGACAAAAACCCATGATGCTCTCTGCCCATTACAGCCCCAGGACTGCACAGGAACAGCAGCTGTGGGAACGCCTCAATGGGCAACATGCTAGAGGTTAACTTATAAGAGAGGTTAACTAACGGGCATTCAAAAATCCAATTATTATTATCATCAGTCTCTCTGGCTCTGGCTATAAAGTTAGGACTTTCTACTGTTCAAAACATTATGTGATGATGTGGGTATAAAACTTGGGACTGGAAATAAATTTCATTTTCATTAATGATCTCAAATGAAACAATGTAACAAGACTTGAGGATCTATTTCAAAGCTGGAGCATAGCTCTGGTCAGCCTGACTGATAAGTTTTTATCAATCATTCAAAAAGTAAAGTATTGTAAAGCCAGACATTGGAAATTACCATGAAACCTTCCCGTAATTATGTAGAATGATAAATGTAATTTCTAAATATTAGCCAGCAAAAATCACTACGTACATAACCTACGACAAAATGTCCAGGTCCTCCCAAAATTTTATTTTTTGTATTGATTTTAAATGTCTATCCAAAAGACACAAAATGACAAATTTTGGTCTTTCTGTGTTTCTCATACACATACACTGCTTTGAGGTTACAGATTCTCACCTTGTAGTTGATAACAACGTTGTTCTTGGCTGTCATGTAATCTGCAATGTTGTGATCTACGATGAGACGTAGCAGTCTGTTCAGCAGTGTCAAGTCAATCTTCTCATACAGTTTCTCAAAGCGGGATTCCATCATCACGTTGCATTCACCCTCCGACGTGTCCCACACATCCTGCAAGTTGTTAATACCTACAGAAGTGTGAACAATAGAATACATGGTTAAAACTTATATTGTCTATCTAAATATTTTTTCCATTTTTTTGCATAGGGTGGAATGTCATTGAAAATTCTAGTAATATACAAGAGACGGATATCCCCTGAAACAAACAAACAATTTTGTTACTCAAATATTTCACATTAGGTTTCCAAATATTTCACATCACATATGTTGGGTTGGTATGTGGAATATGTATATTTCATGTTAGTACACACAAAATGGTACTTACTCTTGTAAACAGATTTTCAAGATACCAGCACATACATTTGTAATACTTTACCACACTTGACATATTTCTGTATTTCTATACAGTGATATAAACTATTGACACTACTAAGTGTCTCACAACTCTATCAAATCACTGCTCACAAAATTACTGAGCACATAGAAATAACCATTTAAGCACCACACTCAAAATACAATAGGCAAATCTCTGGAGATTTGGGACTAAAAAGTAAATAATACTGTCAAAGTGGTTATAAAAATTTGTTATGTATCAGCTAGATTCCAGGATGGCCAGGGTTGTGGGGAGGCCCTTGCCACCCAACGATGCTAGTCACTGACTAGTTAGTGTTGCATTGCATCGAACAGTACACAGCATTGAATAGGTTGGGACTGTAGATACTAGTCAATGCATTTCATATACATCATCTCATGGAATGTCTCATACAATACCGAGTAACATGCATTAAATCTGAAAAATTACCATATCACAAGCCCTTCATACAACAAATTTAGAATTACTTGTGGCTAGTCAACATTAAAAAGAAAAACTTCTGAAGTAGCATTTTGCATGTGTATAAAAAATGCACACTGTAATACCCTCCCTAACCCCCCCCCCTCGTTCAATACAACTGACTGCACATTACAGAACCATTCATGCCATTCATGACGCTACATCAGTTTATCGCAGCACTTCTATCTCAAAGTGGTGAATTCGCCATGAAGTTACAGATCTAACCTTTTTCAAACAGTACAGTACTACTTAATCATAGTTTGCAGTGTCCAAAACAAGCATTTCTGTGCTAGTACTTTGCTAGCATGATGATTTGAAAATAGATTATGTATAGAGAGGAGATTCATTTTGTTTCGTACCAGGGGTGTCATTTTCAAATATACAAGTATTAAAAGTTTAAAAAAATTTCTGTCCAAAATTATATAATTCAGCATTGTACCCAATATTATCTTTAAACGGCCAAAAAGGCGTGGGGGGGGGGCGGGCGAGAATCCCCCCCACCCCCCCCCCCGATCGTATTCGCGCAATATTATCGCAACGGCGCGAAAGCAGTTGCCCACGGCGTTTTATGACTTTTTCTCTCTGAATCTCGCACCTCTCTTGAGACCAAATTTACTGTCATCCGGGTATTGCAGTCGAAGTTACGTAACTATTTTGTACTTGCATGTCACCCCAAAAATCGCTCAAAAACGTGATTTTGTGTACAATTTCAATACAAATTGTGTTTTCAGCCAAAATTCATAAATGTATGATTATTTTTACTTTGACTCTTTGAAATTAATTAATTTTGTGCTGTTTATGATTGCAAAAGTGTCCCCGACAAATTTCATTGAAAAAACAATAGAAAACAAAAGGAAAAAAAGCAAAGAAATACATAAGAAATTCACATAACAATAAAATACACAGGAAATCTATTTTGATTCCGGATTTTTTTCAAGTACATTTGCTAAGAACACTAAAAAGAGTGTCTTGACCCCAAAATTAGCATTTTTTGAGCTATAATTAGTGATTTACAGCTTATTTATGATTTTAGGCAAAATTAGCATTTTTTGAGCTATAATTAGTGATTTACAGCTTAATTATGATTTTAGGCATAAATTAGCATAATTAATTAATATGAAATTTATTCCGGGTAATTAACTATACAGTCTTGTAGATTACGTGATGGGCGACGTGTGTGCCGATATTCGGCGCAATCGCGCGGTCGACGGCCGAGATTTCGGGGGGGGGGGGGGGGACCCCCAGATATAGCATAGCCAAAAAAGCCCAGCCTGATTAGGGTTAAAGATTGGGTTCAGGATTTGCAAGCCCATCACTTCCCTTCATTATTATTAACAAACGGTAGTTTAATAAGTACTTACAAATGGTGTGTTGAAAGTTTGAGATCCATACATCATGCACTTGTTGTTTTATGAGAAAAACTCATAACGATATGCTACCAGAATATTTTGCTTTCCATGAGTTTAATTTTGCTTAAATTGCAGAACACGGTTACGTGTACGTTCGCATGGCCAGCTGAGCACTGCAGTCAGTGGCTGACTATGTACACTAATATGGTCAATCGGCTGAACTTTGCATGGCTTTTGGCGAACGGTCTATCGGACAAATTTGGAACTAACAGAAGTATAAAAGCAAAGGCCGTCACTTTGCAAATTTGGAAGTTTTACCATCCAGATTTTCACCAACAATACGTATTCTATCCAAAGGTTCTACGAAAGGTGTGTATTTATACTAATCTTCACAATGTGAATTATTTTAGCTGATTTCATTCATTTTGCCATTTTTTGGCATACAAATCCTGACCCCAATTTTTAATGATGTGAAATATATATATATTTTTTTTAAATGATCCTTAGTCTCACCTTGACACCACTTATAGACCAGGAGAGGCGGGGGCTCAGTGTCGGCAGGCTTGATCCAGGGAGGGAAGAGGCGTCTCTTGTCGGCCTCATACCACAAGTACTGGTCCAGGTAGGCGTCGGTGATCTTCTCCAGGGGCTCTACATCATAGACAGGGATGAGATGACTGTAGAGATCCATGAACTCAATGCCAACCTGGGGAAATGCAAATATAAATATCAATCACACAATTCAGTGCATTGTGACACATAAAAACATCTCTATTGATATTGTTAATCGTTAAACAGTTAGACCTAAAGGTGCATCAGTACGGTTAAAGCCCAAGTTTAGTTTTGGGGATTGTTTGTTATTTGAAAGCTTTATGCCCCATAGTCATAACCCTGCAATAATAGATTCTGAATGTCTTTATTTTTTTTTTATCAGTTAATGAAAAGTCTCGAGGGGACCCCCGAGATTTTCGACTATATTTTACATTATAGCATCCAAAGGGTTAAAAAGGCTTTAAGGTTGCATGTATTATACCTCATCTGAAAGAGCAGACTCTGCTCTTTCAGATGAGGTATAACTCATATAACCTTCTTTGTCTTTAGTTTATTTACCAATTAATTTAATGGAAAAATCTCGCGGTGTGGGGGGGGGGGGGACCCGCGATTTCCGGCTATATTTACATATAACATCCAAAGGGTTAAAAGGTTATATGAGCTATACTCATACTGAAAGAGCAGAGTCTGCTCTTTCAGATGAGGTATAACACATCTATTATTGCAGGGTTATGACTTTGGGGCATAAAGCTTTCAAATAACAAAAAAATCCCCCAAACTAAACTTCGGCTTTAACTGACCCACCACTGACCTTGAAAAGTACACCCGGATATGAATTTGTCATTGCGGTTATTGGAAGTGTGTGTACAAAGTACAATGTTAATCTCACTCAGCTCTCAAGTGCAGTTGGTATTATGGAAGGTCATCAGGACTTGCTGGGGGAGAAAGTCTGACCTCTGGAATGCAAGAAATGCAGTCTGGGGGGCAAGGTATATATGGTGAGTCTTGTCAATTTAGAGAAGAAGGAACATACATCTTTTTAAGTGTGTTCCCCTTGTGAACATTGTCAATGGGGATTATCCGAACATCAAAAGCGAATACCAATATTATGATAAGTAGTCTTTTTTTTTAGGTTATTTGAAACCGTCTGGATACTGAAATCCAGTCTCCTGATACCAAAATAACCTTACTGATACAACACTAGTTGGACCACACTATATCATCACTAATCTTAATAAGATTGGGCTGAGAATATGGTTAAATATTCTCATGTAAAATGAAGAGTGGAATTAAGCTAAGGAAACAACTTTACCTCCAAATTATACTTAGTTTTTTTTATCTGTTTTATATCTAAATCTCTATCTATCTATCTATCTATCTATCTATCTATCTATCTATCTATCTATCTATCTATCTATCAATCCATCTATCTACCCATCTATCTATCTATCTATCTACCTATCTACATGTATCTACCTCAAACAATGTGATACTCATAACACTTGCAGAGGTGAATTCATATATGCTGGTGTAGAATTGAATTTTAATATTTTTCAATGTGCATGGTTTCCTTTTCAACCTTATCAAACCTGTCCACAGTCCCATCAGTCTTACCTCTTTGAAGGCACGCTGCGTCAAGAGATGACGTTTGATTCTGCTGAGGGCTTCGTGAGGATTGTCGTAGGCCTGTTCAATCAAGCCCAGCTCTTCACGCTGGGACTGATTCAGTCGACTCTTGACACTATCAATACAAAAAAAGAACAAGAAGTATGTACAGAATGATCTCATTACAAATGCAGAACACATACTCTAGATGGTACTGGAAATACACATCTTGAAAATAGTTACCTGCTGAGCCATTATAAAACTTTCAACTATAAAATAAATTGTACAGAATGTGTAAACATAACTTAAGTGATATGTGTAATATGAGTATGTTTTCTGTTAGAATTGTTGATATGGTTGTTGTTCTTATCATTTTTATCATTATTAGTATTAATATCATCATCATAATCACCATGTTCATCAAAATCATCACCATCATTGTTTTAATTACAAAGGTAACAGAATCTATGACAAATTGTCACTGTAAGCAAAACATAGTGCAGAAAAACAGAACATAGTCCCATCTTCCCAACTCCAATCTCATTGTAACTACTCAAACAATGATTAAATTTATTCTTGAAACAAAGAGGACTACGCCCATTTTTCAAAATAACCAACATATATGAGGCTTCTGTTCTAATGACCCTTGATCAAACAAATTTTATTTTCAAATGAAATGTTGGATGTAAAATTGTACCTTAACCCTAATCAGCCCGGGCTTTTTTGAAATTGCATAGCCCGGGGGGGGGGGGGGGGGGGTACTAATTTGGCCCCTCCTTCAGATCTCGGCCGTGGATCGCGCAATCGCCGCTAAAATTTGCACGTGCATAGAGCCGGACGTAATCTCCAAGACTGTATAGTTAGATTTTTGAAAAATAATTATCTTCTATTTTTTAAGTAATTAATTATGCATATTTATGTATGAAATCATATTTTTGCCTATAACTCCCTTTAAACAGCTCACAGAATACTAATTTTTGGTGATAATATTCTTTTTTACATTTCTAACAATTATCTGTCAAAAAAAATGCTGAATCAGAATTAATTTCTTATGTATTTTATTGTTTCATGCATTTCTTATGTATTTCCTTGTTTTTTCGACCTTTTGTTTTTTATTGTTTTTTCGATGAAATTTCTCCGGGATACTTTAGCGATCATAAACAGCATAAAATTCATACAAATATGCATAATTAATACTTAAAAAATAGAAGAGATAATTATTTTCCAAAATCTAACTATACGTCTTGGCAGATTACGGTCCGGCTCTATGCACGGTGCAAATTTAAGCGGCGATGCGCGACTCCACGGCCGGCAGATCTAAGGGAGGGGCAAATAAGCCCCCTCCCCCCCCCCCCCCCCCGTCCCGCCGATGCAATTCATAAATTAAGCCGGGCTCGATTAGGGTTAAGGTACAATTTTACATCAACATTTATATTTGAAAATAAAATTTGTTTCGCATCAGGGTCATTAGAACAGATAGCTCTCATATTATGTTGGTTATTTTGAAATATGGGACGTAGTCCTCTTTAGTTGCAAGAATAAATATAATCATTGATTGCAGAGTAGTTACAATGAGATTGGAGTTGGAAGATCGACTATGTTCTGTTTTCTGCCCAAAACTCTATGTTTTCTTGCGTTACCATGTGACAATTTGTCATTAGATTCTTTACCTTTGTAATTAAACAATGATGGTGATATTTTGTATTGAATTATCTGGTGATTATGATGATGATATTAATACAATAATGATAAAAATTGATAATGAACAACAACATATTCAACAATTCTACAGAAAACATACTCATATTAACTACATATCACTTAAGTTTATGTTTATACACATTCTGTACAATTTTTTATAGTTGAAAGTTTTATAATGGCTTCTAGCAGGTAACTATTTGCAGATGGCTGTATTTCCGCTACATCCTAGAGTATGTGTTCTGGCATTTGTAATGAGATCCATTTCTGATACATTCTTTGTCTTTTTTGTATTTGCATAGTGTCATAGATGTCGACTGAACAGTCCCCAGCGATGAGAGCTGGGCTTGATTGACAGAGCCTACGACAATCCTCACGACCTTCAGCAGTAATCAACGTCATTCTTGACGCAGCGTCTCTTCAACAGACGTAAGATGATGGCGGACTGGTCGACAGTCTTATCAAGGTTGAAAGGAACATCCAATGCCACATGAAAATATTTAAAATTCAATTACTACACCAGCATATAATGAATTT
>JZLH01S0238128.1:36123-50332 GCA_001188425.1 Eucidaris tribuloides | reverse complement strand
AAATCATATTTTTGCCTATAACTCCCTTTAAACAGCTCACAGAATGCTAATTTTTGGTGATAATATTCTTTTTGACATTTCTAACAATTATCTGTCAAAAAAAATGCTGAATCAGAATTAATTTCATATGTATTTTATTGTTACATGAATTTCTTATGTATTTCTTTGTTTTTTCGACCTTTTGTTTTTTATTGTTTTTTCGATGAAATTTTTCCGGGACACGTTTGCGATCATAAACAGCATAAAATTAGTTAATTTCAATCAGTAAAAGTAAAAATAATCATACATTTATGAATTTGGGCTGAAAACACAATTTGCATTGAAATAACACACGATTTCATGTTTTTGAGCGATTTTTGGTGTGACACGCAAGTACGAAAAGTTGCGTAACTCCGGAAGCACGTACCCGGACGTCGCGAATTTGGTCTCAAAATATGCGCAACACTTGAAAGTAAAAAGTCAGCGAGCGACGTGGTCAAAAAATTTCAGCTGGGCGGCGGATGGTCGCGAACTTTGTCGAGGGGGCGGGGCTATTTTAGCACCCCCCCCCCCCGGGCCCGATAGGGTTAACCCTAAGGATATTACCTAATCAAGCTCGTTTTATAAGGGCAGGGGTAAAAGGGGTAATAAAAAGGACATCAGTCATGTGTGTTACAAAGTGAAGAAGGAACCCATTCACACTAACCTGTAAGCCTCCTTCAGTCTCTCTAGGGCCAGGATCAGCAGCTTGGTGTCATGCTTGTAGGAGAGGGGTGGGAACGGGATGGGAGAGAAGCGACGACTCTCCAGCCAGTGAACAGTGGTGGTGTAGATGGCCACCGCCTCCTCTGCTGTGATGTATGGTCCATCCTGTGTGGGAAGGATGGAGGTTTACAAAGGGTTGTTTACACAGGTAAATGTTACAACTTTATCACAGATGCTGGGACAAGTGCAAGGGTACATATTATGTGAATATCAAATTTGATAAAATATCCAGTTGTTACACATAATGTTTGTGTGAGATCTAAATTAAAATATAAACGTTGTCATCTCTAAAGGGTAAAGTAAAAGTGAAGGCTGGTTTGTATCACAACATCTTTCTAGGTTGACTAATCCAAGGCACAAACGAGTGCTTTACTGAATAAATTTAAAGGCCAATGAGTTCACAAATCCTAAGTATGAATGAATCCATTTCGTACATATGTGAAGTGTACATTGCAAGAAATTAACAAACCATCCTATTAAACAAAACAATTATACTGATTAACCCCTGTGGGGACAACGGATTTGTACAGAAGCCCAGTACACTGCATACTCAGAGATGACGGACTTCCACAGAAGCCCCCAAAATGTGATTAACTTTTCAGTCAAAAATTGGATGAACAATTAAGTGTTATATTGCTGGATACCTCTGTCCCATGAATTACATGTTTTTGTTACCAGTATGAATGACGAAAATAAATATTCTGTGTAGACTTTTGTACAAGGACACATACATTCGTGGGTTTACACTCCCTACATGGTCAACAGTGTGAAAATCTTGTCATGTCTCATTGAACAATAATAGCAAATAGCATTGAGCCCAAGGGGTTAACCATGACCAGAGATGCCAACCTTCAGTACTCTAAAATCGTACTAAACATGCCTAAAAATCGTATTTTCCTAAGAAAAGTCGTATTTTGTAATACAGACTACATAATTGTTGCAACTCAGACCCAGAAATGTGTTTCCAAACTACTCACCTCAAAATCAATAGCAAAATTGCTCCTTCTCTTCAGTCTTTGACTTTAAAAACTACTTAATGTTTTCCTTCTTCAGTGTCCAAACTATTCCTCATTATGTCTTTTTTCTTGCTATTCTTGGTTTGTACAATACGATTTAGGGGCCAACTTGACCGTAACTTCCGACTTGCACTCCCGTTGACAAGTACCATACACACTAACACCAATTTATATGAATGGGACTGGAGAACTTTGCCTACACTAACTCTATGATGGACATAACTCAACTTACCTGAGATCTTGGAAATGCGTGCGTGCTAGCAGCACACACGCACTTGATAGGTCAATGTACAGCACACATGGGGATCACAGAGAGATCATCACACTTTCGCGTGCGCACACTGCAAATACATTACACAATATACAAACTGCATGCAAATCTGCGTGTAAAGATCACTAGGAAAGATCACATATATGGAAAGCCAACAGGACAAAAACAGGACAATGACAGAAAGTCAGGAAATCATATTTTTGATGGCCAAAGTCGTACTGCCATATTTTGGGTGAAAAAACGTAAAAAATACGGCAAAAACGTAACGGTTGGCATCTCTGCATGGCAGTAACAGAAAATGGTGTCAGTGCTACACGTATTACCTTCAGATAGTTGTGTTGTCTCTCCTGCTCGGCCTTGAGGTACAGCCTGGTGAGCCGCCCCAGGTTCTTCTTGCACACCGTCTTGTCCACGGTGGCGCCTCGCCGGATCCTCTCCCTGTTGTAGTGGGCCGTGTTCGTCCACCAGTCGGCCTTGGACTTGACGAAACGTAGGATCATGTTCTCAATGGGGATGGGCAGGCCAGGCACCTGTGGTCCAGAAAAATATTACAGAATTTTCTCAATGTAATTAACCCTCATAAGTCCAAGCTATTTGGCTCTTCCATTCCAAAGGCCAAATGTTTTGGTCCAGGCTAAAAATGGTTTTGATTCATGATTTTCTGCACTTGTGGTTATGGAAAAAGAAGTTTCATGTGACTTAAGGTTATTGTACACTTTCTATCTTTTTTTTTTTAAAGTAAAAAAGGCATAACTTAAAGAAAATGGTAATTTTTGTGATTCAGGTTCTAAAAGTGATTTTGAAACAAAAATGTGAAAATAAAGTTTTCATTCCCATACTAACATTTAATCAGTAGGGCTAATATTTGGAGTATCTGTTTAATGAACCAATAGCAAGAAATTAAGTCAAGACAGCAACAAAGTCCAGAAACACTACACCATACACAAAACTGCAGACTCCATTTGTTTATTGTAACACCTTGCCCTCATATCTGAGACAGGAAAAAATATGGAATCAAGGCAAGTCGGAGTTCCCAGCATTTCATGCAAACGAAATTCCCTGATTTTTCCCTGACGGAAGTTAAAATTTCCAGGATCATCATTTTGGCCAATTTCTTGCTTCTCCTATTTCTTGCTCACCTCATGACCATAACATGGACACAAGGCAAGAAAGTCAGACCCCTAGACAAGCAAAATTTCCTGGTTTTTCTCTGATTTGAAGGACTTTTTTTCAAATTCCCTGATTTTTCCTTGATGAGAAAAAGGGGAATCATTTTCCAGGTTTTTCCCTATGAGTCTCAACTACAACCATAATCTCACCTTCCAGGGAATGTTGGCCTTCCAACATCTCCAAGCCTCATGCAGATGCTGTAGGATGGTACAGGCCTTGTTAGGGTTAGGGTTAGTTTGTTATGGAATCAAGACTAGTCTTTCTACTACAATCACAATCCACACTCACCTTCCATGGGATGTTGACCTTCCAACATCGCCAGGCCTCACTCAGATGCTGTAGGATGATACGGGCCTTGTTAGGGTTAGGGTTAGTTTGTTATGGAATCAAGACTAGTCTTTCTACTACAATCACAATCCACACTCACCTTCCATGGGATGTTGACCTTCCAACATCGCCAAGCCTCACTCAAGATGCCGTAGGATGGTACGGGCCATGTTAGGGTTAGTTTTTCATTGAATCAAGACTAATCTCTACTACAATCACAATCTAGACTCACCTTCCATGGGATGTTGACCTTCCAACATCGCCAGGCCTCACTCAGATGCTGTAGGATGATACGGGCCTTGTTAGGGTTAGGGTTAGTTTGTTATGGAATCAAGACTAGTCTTTCTACTACAATCACAATCTAGACTCACCTTCCAGGGGATGTTGGCCTTCCAACATCGCCAAGCCTCACTCAGATGCTGTAGGATGGTACGGGCCTTGTTCTGTTTGATTCCCTCCGGCATCATGTCAATGATGTCGTGCATGACCTGCCATTACAACACAAAATACCAACAGATCAAAGGTCAAGTAATTGACTCATGAGCGTGATTAGGAAAATTCCAGATCAGGTTTTAAAATTAAAAGCTTTTTTCTTTACAACAAAATTGATTTTGTGCCCATTTCACCAAATGTCAATAATACAGTGTATATTTCCCACCCCCTTTCTAGAGAATGCACATGCAGGTATTAGAATTACAAGACTCATGGAACTGCCCATAGTACCTCTAAATAGATCAATGTATATGCAAATCATCTGAGCTGAACAGTGAAAACATAAACACGACAACATCTTTTTAAGGTGAATTTCTACAAAACAGAAGTAAATAATTGTGGGTATACTTTTCAACACTATATTGAATGTATTTCAGTCTTCTATTCTATGTTAATTGTACCATTTGTAACCTAAATTGAATATATAACTGGCATGCCAGCTGCAAATCAAATCATAAAATCAACATTTACACAAAAAAACTTCCAAAACTTAGCACCAATTCATATTTGTTTCCATATAGAGAGCAGAAGTGACAACGTGAAACTGGTTCGAAAATACCTGTACGTGGGGACAATAGCCAAACCATAACTCAGTGCAATGCAGCTCTCCTGTTGGTAGAAACAACCTGCTGTGATACCTTACACTTGGTAATGCCACTGTTCACATGCATTTCTGAACCAGAGTGACGTCACACTTCAGTACTCTAGTCAAAGCTTTACTAGTGCACCCTGACCAACTGATCACGCTGTTGTGACCTAGTTTTAGTTCTTACAGATGCACGCAACTCCAAGTCGAAGTGACTCTCCACTCTCTGCTTGGTCACAGTCTTGGTCACCCCCTTGGAGTGACGCCCCTCAAACTGTCGTGACAGGAGGTTGCCCAGCCATCTCTCCAGGAGGGGTGTGACCCCCCTCATGAAGAACACCCAGACACGCCACCCTGGGGCCCAGAAGCCACAGCCAGGACCCTTGCCCACGGGACCCTGGAGAAAGAAAGGAAAGGATGTTAACAGCATCATTTAACAATGTTTCCTGAATGAACAATCTACGCTACACGATCCTCCATGTTACTGTGTTAAAGTGTACAAATGAAGCCCTGAAAAACTGCAGTTCTAAACAATCACAGAGCATTTAAAAGTGAATATCAAATTTCCTCCAGACTGCTACCTTATAGAATTTTCATCCACAGGAAAATAATCAATGTGGCAATTTATTGTATCTGTACACAGTTTGCTAATGACAGCATAACTGGCTAAAGTTTTGTGTTCTAGGGTGTTTATCTGTTCATTTTTCACACTTTCACATAGATCACAGGTCAAAGTTTGACAGCTTGTAATATCGGGCTTCCGCAAATATTAAATGGTGTCGTTAAGCATGCGTGAACAACATCAGAAAGATGCAAGAATTCAAAGTATTTCTATTTGGCTTTGATAACAAAATAAAATGACTTTGAGAACAAAGACAACAATGCCTTATCAGATGCAAAGGCTGGTGACAGAAGAGGAGGTGGAGCATAGCCTTGATACAACTGGTCATGTCATAACACAGAAAACAATGTTTTTTGCTTTCTCAAAGATTTACACCCAGTCAAAAGGTTGAACAAACAGAACAAGCTAAACTCAGTTGAGCATTACATAATTTAAATAGTTTATTCCATTTACAGCCAAGGTAAAGTTTTAGTAAATGGTAAAAAATGATTAGTTTTTTTGTTTTTGTTTTTTGCAATTATGATTTTTAGATAAACCTATATGATCTATCAATGGCCTAAAAATTGGTCACTCTGAAACTCTTTCATTTTTGAGACAATATAAAAATGTTCGGGGGGGGGGGGGGGGACCCTGACATTTCCCATAGGTAATGTACATACCGCTAGATGCTCTCCTTTAATTTAAACGTCATAATTTGTCACTATCAACAGTTTTCAGTAGGTTTGATGTGGTTTTCTGATGTCTGGGGTGACAATAGAATAGTTAGTGAAAGACTGACGATAAAGTTGTCTGATAGACCAAAACTATACTTGCGCTTTAAAATAAATTATGGAATTTTTCTAGTTTCAACAGTTAAATTTTCAGAGAAATACCTCTTGCTGCTGGAGTTATTTGAGAGGCAAATAGTTTGAAAATGATATTGACTTACTGTGTTGAATCTGTAGTAGATGACGTGTTTGAGATCTTTGCACATACGGATCTGTCTCATCAGCTTGTACTTGTATCGGTACATACCGGTCAACTGACCAACGTGGGCAAAGATGTACTGAATACCATCAGCCAGCTACAATAGAAAGACCAAGAAATAAACAAGGAAATCTATCTAAATCATGGAGTAAAGAATAATTCATAACGAATGAATACATCAATAATTCAGTTAAAAATAGAAATCAATTTGATTTAAAGTGATACATTTCGAAAGTGAGGAATTCATTTTATTCTCGAAGTCAATAATGGATTACCCTACATAAAAAAAATATTTCGATATATATTAGTAAAGAAGGAAAATATAAATTGCACGATTGTTGCAAATAGCACATGGCATGATTATTTAGATTAATCTTGATATAACTGTTAAAAATGCATGCTCCCCCCAAAAAAATTACCCAAAACAGAAAATTACAACCACTTACATGGCTGACATTCCACTATACATGTAATACCACTTCTGATAACATTATAGTACATCAACATGCAATATTTTAAAATGTGGTAAGAACCTTTTTGTCTGCCACCCCTACTGTACAAGCATTCATTCAATTTCAACACAAGATGCTTTTCACACTGCAGTGTGATACACTGTAGACCTTCGATCACTTCATGTCATGTGCCTCACCTGAAATGCATCAACGTTCCCAAGTCTGTACTGCACGTGACTGTCAATCACCAGTTTCGTCAGACGCAGGATCTCTCGACACAGATGGAAAGCATTTCCGAAACGGGACTTCTTACGCTCCTAAAGATGAATGGAACACAAAGCAACAATGACACGTTAGAGCTAATCTACCAGAACTCATTTTCAAAATATTTTTCAGGATACGTAAATGTTTCCTGGTATCTTTTTTTAGCAAATAATTATCTGTAGAGAGTATACAGTACCTGTTTTTACAACAAAGATAAACCGAGTATTCAATCACACATGGTGGAAGAATTCTGTTTAATTTATTCTATTTACTTATAAGCAGGGTTATAGCTAGAAAGAATTCTGTGTCAGCCGTAGGAAGGCGTTATGCCAGCAGAGTGAGCAAAGCAAGTGTAGCGCAGCGTCACGGCGTGGGGTCCAGGGGCCCGCTAAGGGCCCCGATGGGGTCCAGGGGCAAAGACCCTGGTGGGGGTCAAGGGGGCGGAGCCCCCGAAGCTCCTGAATTTCCACATAGAAAAAAGCATTTGGAAGCATTTATTTTACAAAATACACCTTCGGCTGAAATGCAAGGATGTTTAAAGCTCAAAATACATGATTTATGTAGAGATTTAAAACATTTTACGGTCATTTTAAAGCTTTTCTGTGCCAGTCGGAGGACTAATAAATTCAGCCCAGTGGTGGTCGGCTTCAGTTTGTGCCGGCTACTACCGGCCGGCGAGGACCGCCGTAGCTATAACCCTGCTTACTAGCTGATACAGCTAAACAAGGATTGAACATTTTGATAAAGTAGACCTCAACAAAACTTGTGAACTATCATGGCCACTGGCTTTATTTCTTTCATCAATCTCATCTGCTCAACCCAAATAAAGTCTTTTTGACTTGTCAACTAATACCAGTTCATAAATTGTGCTCAAGGTACTAAAAGGATGCAGGGCTAGCTGAGATAAAAAAAATAATAACATATGAAGAGCGTAGTTACAAAAGAGGCCAGATCCACTTTAATGACTTTGGAGAGAAATGTGTTTTCCCTCCAGTTTGTACACACCCTAATGGAAATATAAGTTATTTACACTGTATTTCATACTTGTTTTGTAATATGGTGTCAAATTTTAAATCAATAGCTAGATAAATAGGTGGGCAATGCACTTATAAATAATAACTCAATTCTGGTGGAAAATGGATCTTATCCTTTTGCGATTATCTCTTTCTTATTTACTCTTAGTATCTAACAGAATGTTAAAACAACCCCCTCCACACCATCATAGATTATTCTCATCAAATAAATGCACAAATGCAAAATTGGGAATAAATGAATTATGTATTCAAAGGACTAAAACACAGGATGCAGCCAAATTTCAAAGCGGTAAAAGGTTTATTTTACATGAACCAAGACAAGCAACCTCATCCAATGAGGTCCCTTTCACAGTAGTTTTCTTTATTTACTTGATAAATGCAAGTCATAATGCAACTTGGAAGGTTTAAGTAGTTACCAGTGATTTTTACTAGTCATACAATATTATACAAATAATGACTGGGCGTAGGTCATTGCATCACATTATCAGCCTGGGTTGTCTTGAAAATAATTTTCAAGACAAACGAAAGCTAGTAATGTGATGCAACAACCGACATCACAGTCATTATCTGTTTTATTCAACGTAACGAAAGTTGATGAAATTTTAAAGCAAAAAGTTTTTTTGTTCACTGATTATTGCCTTTCAGCCCATTTTGCTTTGTGTACATCTGCGAGTTATTGGCATGCATATGATTGATGCAACGCCAAGCGTATTTACATGTATGTCAATGACCTTAGAGTACGCGCTTGTAAATGGAAGTATGGTGCACGGCCCTGCATCAAATTTAGTATGCGTAGAAGAAAACAAACACCCCGCATGCAAGCGCTATTTCTTTACGTGTTAATGAAAGTTTTGAGAAAATGCACGCCTATGTAATGACCTTGTTAATGACTGGTCAGTGCACTACCCAGGGACGGTGCTCAAAAATGAAAATGTCATGTGACAGACATTGGGCCAATCAGTGTTACAAACATAACTTCACCAGTTGAATACTTCTGCATATTTTACCTGGTCGTGAGGGTCTTGACCGGTTTGAGATTGAAGTTGTAGTCGAGATGGAGATAGTTGAGGTTCTTTCTGTGGATGAGGAGGTTCAGCATGTTGTAGCCCCTGCCGACACCACCCTGTAGCCCCCACCTCCACCCAGTCTAGGGTGGTGGACTGGAAGAACTTGGTGGCCTTGAATGACCGGAACAGATATCTGATTGGAAGACAGGAGAGAATTAATTGAATGTGCGCTGTATATTCTATGTATTCAACGTAATATATTCATTCTAATGTATTCCTGTATTAATGTGTTCTGATTATTTTCATGGTCACCTGCCCTTCCATAACTTATATTTAATTATAGTGTCTCATTGTTTGTATGGTGTCATTGTTTGTCTGTGTTTGAGTTTTTATAAGTATAGTTTGTAATAATTGATGTGTCATTACTTTATTTACATATTCTTATGTATTGTCTTGCCAGTGGAAGTTGAATTTCTGTGTTTTTATGACATGTATCTTAAAATTACTTTAAATTTTAATTTGAATAAATATCATCATGAAAACATAGAAACACAATGTTACATGTGTTGTACAGTAAAAATCCATGGAGTTGAATTGAGGCAAATTTATCACGACAGTTTATATCACAGAAAACAAACGTTCGAACAAGTGTAAATGTTTCAATGTTACCGACTATGCACCTTCTCACTCTTCAGTATGTGATATGTCTAAGTTAGATTTTTTTTTGCCTTATATGGTTAATATGCCTCCCAAGAACAATTACTGTGCTTTTCAAGAATTTTGTTTCATTCAGAAATGCGAAAAAAATAATTGTTTTAATTAATGACTCTGTAACATAACATATGCAAAACAAATCACAACTGCTCATGAGGAACCCACAAGTATAAGAAACTGATTTAGAATTATAATATCAGTCTTTCCTTCTTTATGAAGCTAATATACTCATCAGAGAGCAACAACATATTATGTACATTGTAGAAGCTTGCTTTGCCAATTCAATTAACATAGTTTTTACTTTCTTCATGATGGAATTTCTTAAAATTCACTTCACTAGATGTGGTGACTTACCTCTTCTTCTGTGACTTGGGTGCTTTGTGTTTCAGGGCATTGAGTACGAATATCTTGAGCAGCTTCTGGTAGGAAACACGGACCTTGACCGGCTGACCACTGGGGCAGTGCTCTCGGTACCTGGAACAAAATTACAGTTCAGGTTCTTTGATTACAGTTTTCCGGAGGATTGACAACAATATTTTTTTCCACTGCATGAATATTTTGGCAAAGTTGTTCTTAAATACTAATGTCCTTTTATGCAATACCCTTTCAACTTTTGGTATTTTCAATTTCCATTACTAATTAGAATAATCTCACTGTGGATTTACAACACGAACGGAAACCAGTGTTACGGACTGATGGACAGACGGAGAGCGGCGTTACTATATCCCTCTACGCCTTCATCGGGCAAGGGGTTAATTAACTTAAGTGTATTATGGTCCATAATTGTTATTTTCAGTAAGTAGACAGAATGATCAGAAGTTTGTTACTTACCAGGTCATAGCATACTACTACCTCACTCAAGCTTACTATAGCCTTACTCTCAAGGGGAAAGATACATGTAAACAATTTACGTGTATTGCCTGTTACTTACCAGGTCTTCACAAGAGGTATGTCCATGGCCCGTCTGTGGCGGCCAGATCGCAGGTTGAAGGGCCTCGGGGCCCACAGGAGGGCAATGCCGTTGGCTGTGTTGTCTGTATAGAGAGGTCTCTCCTGTAGGAAGGGCTGGACGTAATCAGGCAGCTCAAACTCCTCATCGTCATCTGGGAGGGGCTCTACATGCTGTACGAAATAAAAATGTTTTAGTTTTGTATTATCAAATTTTTCTTACATTTCCATTAACAGAAATGCTAACCTGTAACACTTAAAACTCGTACTCAACATGCCTAAAAATTATATTTTCAAAATGACTTCCATGTTATAGGGTACATACTTTAAAGCTACAAACATTAAACAGATGGCACAGGTCGATCAGATTCACACACAGTATTTTTTTTGGTCAGACCAACGTATTCGCCTTGTTAGCCGCTGGTGTACCAGGTTTTTCTGTCTTGGAATTACTTACCATTTTCCTTCTTCCGTGTTCATACTTTCTTTGTTCATGCTATTCTTACTTGGTACATTGATTTTCAGTATGATATTGTTAATAAACTTTGACCATAATTTTTGATTTGCATTTGCTTTTGATGGACCTTCCTTACTAAATTTCTTTTTTCCCTGTCATAGAAATTGATGTCCACTAGCAAAACAGAAATAAATGTCTATGAATGGGTCTAAGCAAATTTTAAGGGGGGGGGGACTTAATGCTGTATTTTACATGAAAACACATTTTAAAAAATACGGCAAATATGGAACAGATGACATCTCTGCATGAACCTAATGAAGATGATTTGAATTTCATATAGCACACATTTCCCATACAGCCCAGCCCGAGATAATACAGGACTAGCATTCAATGGGTTGAGAAGAAATAAATACAGGAACACACATATATCAAAAAGGTGTTTAAAAATCAAACCAAACATCACACACACATAATAAACAAATAACATATTTCCTATATCAAAAGACAGACAAAACTGTTGTTATACATTTACAACTTGCTATGCAATTTCAGCCAGTTGATTGCAGAACTAGTTCCTGAGTTTTGTTCATCAAACCATGTACTATCCAACCACGTAGGTACTAAACTTGCCTAGTACCTCCTAGATCCAACAAAGCATGTACAGTCTGACCTGATCTATGCGGCCATCACTTCACTGGATCTCTCTATTGTCCGGACAATGGACTTACCAGTCACTGCCAGTAATTGATACAACTTTATCAGACATGATAAACACTAACGTCTGCTTGGTATCGGGGAACTACAATTTAAGTGTCACTTGTGAAGGGCCAGTTGCAATTTGTGAATGGTCTGTGGTTTCTAATAAAAACTAGAGCTAATGACATTGTATTTTCCCATGGATCTTGCTAGAAAGTAGTGTGTTGGAACACTATCTCTCTTATCAGGCCATATCATTTATTGGAATGGCTGCCAGTCCCAACATGGCCAGATAACCGAGGTCGGATTGTTGATCATTTTACCTTGACACTGTGCCTGTGTGAGATTGGGTTGATGAGGGGATCGAAGTAGAAGGCCGGAAGGTCAGGGTCTTCAGTCTTGATGAAGACTACACTCGGCGTGTGATACCTGTAGTTATTAGATCAGACAAAAATATCATTGACAGGGCTGCCAACTTTCATCTATGCCTTTCAATAATTTCTAAGCTGAAAATCAGTAATTTTGCCATATTTTGAGTCAAAATCAGTAATTCCAACATAAATGCAGTAGAATTATACAAAAATGATTTGATAAAATCAGTATTTTTCATGCATCTTTCAGTATTCTTCAGTATTCTTTTACCACTTTCAGTAGAGATTACTGAAAATCAGTACCACTTGGCAGCTCTGCATTGACACATTTTTTGATGACTGTACTTTCAATGATATTTGTTAGACACTCACTTTCAGTAAAAGAGTTTAAGATCAGGTTAAAAACTGAAGAAAAAAAATGTTCATTGTAAGTTAACCTGACTTGTGTAGACAACTGTATTGTAATGTGCAGTAGAGTATATGATTATGGTATCTGCATAAGTGTCATTTATTATTATTATTACTTATTGGCTGGTGATCATTAACCCTATATTAACGTGGGGGGGGGGGGGTCCATTGACCCCCCCTCGACGAATTTCGCGACCATGCCGCCGTGCGAAATTTTTTCACCGCGTCGCTCACTGACTTTTTACTTTCAAGTCTTGCGCATCTTTTGAGACCATTTTCGCGAAAAACGGACATACCGTTACGACGCTGCCGACTTTTTAATACAGTCATGTCAACCCCAAAATTGCTCAAAAACGTGATTTCGTGTACAAAATCAATGGAAATTGTGTTTTCAGCCATAAATCATAAATGTATGATTATTTTGCTTTTACTGGTTGAAATGAATTAATTTTATGCTGTTTATAATTGCAAAGTGTCCCCAACAAATTTCATCGAAAAAACAATAGAAAACTAAAGGTCAAAAACAAAGAAATACATAAGAAATTCACAAAACAATAAAATAACATAAGAAATTAATTACGATTCGGCAAATGTTTTTGTAGATAATTGTGAGAAATGTTTAAATGATATTTTCACCAAAAATTTAGCATTCTACTAGCTGTTTTTAGTAAGTTATAGCCGAAAACAAAATATCATACACTTATTTGCATAATTAATTACTTAAAAAATAGAAAAAAATATTTTTTGGAAAATTTTACTATACAGTTCGGTGTAGTTTTACATCCGGCTCTAACGCGACGCAAATTTTCGCGGCGATCGCGCGATTGGCGGCCGAGATCTGAAGGGGGGTCAAATTGAACCCCCCCCCCCCAGTAAAAACCTGGTCTGAAATAGCCCAGTTAAAATAGGGTTTAATGGTGCTGATGAAAATTTAGTCACTCTGACAAATATATTGACTAGATGCAAATAAGTAAATTTGTTCTCATCCTAACACAAAAAACAGACAAACAAAATCAAAACTCCATCAAAGGTTTGGATATAAACAGAAACATAACACAGGGTCATTGACATTCATATTTGAGTAATCCAATTTATACATTTCTCAATTCTACACTGATGCTACTATTCAAGTAATCCTCTGGACCACTTACACCACACCATCATTTATGACTTTTTACAGTTCGTCCTCAAAATATAAGATTAAAGAATCAGATAATAAAATTAAATGACAAGTGCTGTTGAGCACGTTTCAGAGCAGAAAATAAAATTTTATTTTTCTGGGTTAGTTTCAAGCTTGATTTAGTGATCTCAGTATATTATACATTGAACCCTATGAGGAAATTGAGGGCTGTTTTGTGATTTTAGGGGGCTATTTTGTTAATTATGGGGGCTAAATTGCCCTCAGCCCCAGTGTATTTCCTAGGCTAGCACGCTTTCTATGTTAATGCCAATTTATTGTTTTACCATGTTCATTTTCTCACTGGTATTATGAGCATTCATGGAAGAATATGTTTATACCATGCAGGTTTATTTACTTTAAGCTATGTGCTAGGTGACATACCATGTTAGGTGAACGATGTCAACAAGGATCATCATCCTGACAACAGATCCGAACGGAAGCTACAATTTGCGTTTCCCATACCTCTAAAAACCTACCTACTATG
>JZLH01S0238128.1:21310-36098 GCA_001188425.1 Eucidaris tribuloides | reverse complement strand
TTCATCCTAAATTGGTATGTCACCTAGGCACATAGCTTAGAAGTTAAATAAAACCTGCATGTATAAACATATTCTTTCCATGGAATGTCATAATACCAGCTGAGGAAAGATGAACATGGGTAAAACAATTTAAATTGGCATATAAACATAGAAAGCGTGCAGCCTAGGAAATACACTGGGGGCCTGAGGCAATTTAGCCCCATTAATTAACAAAAATAGCCCCTAAAATCACAAAACAGCCGTCAATTTCCTCATGTAGGGTTTCAATGTGATTAAATATACTGAGATCACTAAATCAAGCCTTGAACTAACCCAGAAAAACTAAAAATTTATATTTTCTGCCTCTGAACAACGTGCTCAACAGCACTTGTCATTTAATTTTTACTTATCTGATTCTTATCTAATTTATATTTGAGGACGAACTTGTAAAAAGTCATTAAATGATGGTGTGGTGTAAGTGGTCCAGAGCGATTACTTGATAGTAGCATCAGTGATAGAATGAGAAATGTATAATTGGATTACTCAAATATGAATGTCAATGACCCTGTGTTATTTTCTGGTTCTTATCCAACCCTTGATGGAAGTTTTGATTTTGTTTGTCTGTTTTTGTGTTAGGATGAGAACAAATTTAGGTTGATTTGCATCTAGTCAATATATTTCGTCAGCAGTGACTAAATTTTCATCAGCACCATTAAACCCTATTTTAACTGGGCTATTTCAGCGCAGGTTTTTACTGGGGGGGGGGCGGTTCAACTCTTGAACCCCCCTTCAGATTCTCTGGCCGCCCAATCGCCGCGATCGCCCGCGAAAATTTGCACCCAGTCGCGGGTTAGAGCGGATGTAAAACTACACCGACTGATAGTAAAATTTTCCAAAAAATATTTTTTTCTATTTTTTAAGTAATATAATTATGCAAATAAGTGTATGATATTTTGTTTTCGGCATAACTTACTAAAAAAACAGCTATAGAATGAAATTTTTGGTGAAAATTATTTCATCTTAAACATTTTCCACAATTATCTACAAACACACATTTGGCCGAATCGTTAATTAATTTTCTTATGTTATTTTATTGTTTTGTGAATTTCTTATGTATTTCTTTGTTTTTGACTTAGTTTTCTATTGTTTTTTTCGATGAAATTTGTTTGGGGACACTTGTGCCAATTATAACAGCATAAATTAATTCATTTCAACCAGTAAAAGCAAAAATAATCATACATTTATGATTTATGGCTGAAAACACCAATTCATTGATTCTTTGTACACGAAATCACGTTTATTTGAGCAATTTTTGGGGTTGATCATGACTGTATTAAAAAGTCGGCAAGCGTCGTTAAACCGGTATGTCCGTTTTTCAGCCGAAAATGGTCTCAAAAGACTGCGCAGATTGCAAAGTAAAAGTCAGGTGAGCGACGCGGTGAAAAATTTCGCGGCGCATAGGTCGCGAACGTCGAGGGGGGGTCAATGGACCCCGCCCCCCCCCATTAATTAGGTTAATTGATTCAACCAGCCAATAACAGTCTAATAATAATAAATACACTTATGTCCGATACCATAAATTCATTTATACTCTACTGCCACATTACAATTACAGTTGTTCTACACAAGTTCAGGTTAACTTACACATGAACATTTTTTTCCTTCAGTTTTTAACCCTTGATCTTAAACTCTTTTACTGAAAAGTGAGTGTCTCTAACAAATATTCATTGAAGAGTACAGTCATCAAAAAAACTGTGTCAATGCCAGAGCTGCAAGTTGGTACTGATTGTTCAGTAATCTCTACTGGAAAGTGGTAAAAGAATACTTGAAGAATACTGAAAGATGCATGAAAAACTTGATTTTTATCAAATCATTTTTTGTATTAATTCTACTGGCATTTTTATGTTGGAATTACTGAATTTTGACTCAAAATATGGCAAAATTACTGATTTCAGCTTAGAATTATTGACAGGCATAGATGAAAGTTCGGCGAGCCCTTTCGTCAATGAATATTTTTTGTCTGATCTAATAACTACATGGTATACACGCCGAGTGAGTTCTTTCATTCAAGGTACTGGAAGACCCTGACTTCGCGGCCTTCTACTTCGATCCCCTCCATAACCCCAATCTCACACAGGCACTAGTGTCAAGGCTTAAAATGTATAACATCCGACCTCGGTTAATCTGGCCATGTTTGGGGACTGGCAGCATCCAATAAATGATATGGCTGATAAGAGAGATAGTTTCAACACACTACTTTCTAGGCAAGATCCACTGGGGAAATTACAATGTCATTAAGCTCTATTTTTATTTAGAAACCACAGACATTCTACAAATTGCAACTGGCCTTCACAAGGACACTTAATTGTTAAGTATCCCCAGATACCAGCAGAGTTAGTGTTTATCATGTCTGTCTGATTAAAGTTGTATTCAATTACTGGCAGTGGACTGGTAAGTCCATTGTCCGGGACAAATCGAGAGATCCAGCTGAATGATGGCCGCATAGATCAGGTAGGACCTTAAAAACATGCCTTTGCTTGGATCTAGGATGTACTATGGCAGTTTAGTACCTACGTGGTTGGGATAGTACATGGTTTGATGACAAAATCAGGAACTATAGTTCTGTCCAATCAACTGCTGGAAATTGCTAGCAAGTTGTAAATGTATAACAACAGTTTTGTCTGTCTTTTGATATAGCGAAATATGTTATTTGTTTATTTATGTGTGTGTGATGTTTGGTTTGATTTTTCAAACACCTTTTTGATATTATGTTGTTCCTGTATTTATTTCTTTCACCCATTGATGCTTAGTCTGTATTATCTCGGCTGGCTGTATGGGAAATGTGTGCTATATGAAATTAAATCATCTTCATTAGGTTCATGCAGAGGTGTCACTTCGTTCCATATTTGCCGATATTTTTTTAAAATGTGTTTTCATGTAAAATACAGCCATTTAAGTCCCACCCCCCCCTTAAAATTTGCTTAGACCCATTCATAGACATTTATTTCTGTTTTGCCTACGGGACATCAATTTTATGACATGGTGAAAAAAAGATAATTTAGTAAGGAGGTCCAGTCAAAGCAACATGCATAATCAAAAATTATTGGTCAAAGTTTATTAACAAACTTATCATACTTCGGAAAATCAATGTACAAGTAAGATAGCCTTGAACAAAGAAAGTATCGACACACTGGAAGAAGGAAAACGTGGTAGTATTCCCAAGGACAGAAAAACCTGCCGCTACACCAGCGGCTAACAAGGCGAATACGTTGGTCTGACCAAAAAAAATACTGGTGTTGGTGATCTGATCGACCTGTTGCCATCTGCTTTAATGTTTGTAGCTTTAAATGTATGTACCCCTATACATGGAAGTCATTTTTGAAAATTATAAATTTATTAGGCATGTTGAGTACGAGTTTAAAGTGTTACAGGTTAGCTTATCTGTTAATGGAAATGTAAGAAAAATTTGAATATTACAAAAACTAAAACATTTGTTTATTTCGTACGATGATAGAGCCCTCCAGATGACGGATGAGGAGTTTGGGCTGCCTGATTTACGTCCAGCCCTTCCTACAGGACATGGAACCTCTTCATATACAGACAACACAGCCAACGGCATTGCCCTCCTGTGGGCCCGGAGGCCTTCAACCTGCGATTCCTGGCCCGCCACAGACGGCCTATGGACATACCTCTTGTCGAAGGGACCTTGGTAAGTTAAACAGGCAATACACGTAAATTGTTTTACATGTATCTTTCCCTTGAGAGTAAGGCTTATAGTAAGCTTGAGTGGAGGTAGTAGTATGCTATGACCTGTAAGTAACAACTTCTGATCATTCTCTCTACTTTACTGAAATAAACAATTTTTAATGGGACCATAATACACTTAAGTTAATTAAACCCCTTGCCCGATGAAGGCGTTGAGGGATATAGTAACGCTCGCTCTCGTCTGTCCATCAGTCCGTAACAACTGGTTTCCGTTCGTGTTGTAAATTCCACAGCTGAGATTATTTGCTAATTAGTAATGGAAATTGAAAAATAGCCAAAGTTTAGAAGGGGTATTGCATAAAAGGACAATTAGTATTTAAGAAACAAATTTGCCAAAATATTTCATTGCAGTGGAAAAAAATAATATTGTTTGGTCAATCTCTCCGGAAAACTGTAATCAAAGAACTTGACTGTTAATTTTGTTTCCAGCGTACCTGCAGGACAGCCACTGCCGCCAGTGAGTGTCAGCGGTTCAAGGTCCGTGTTCCTACCAGAAGTGCTTCAAGGATATTCGTACTCAATGCCTGAAACACAAGCACAAAGTTCACAGAAGAAGAGGTAAGTCACCACATCTAGTGAAGTGAGATCTTTAAGAAATTCCATCATTGAAAAAGCTTAAAAACTATGTTAATTGAATGTGGCCAAGCAAGCTTCTCACAATTGCTTCATAATATCGTTGTTGCTCTCTGATGAGTCTATATTAGATTCATAAAGAAGGAAAGTACTGATATTATATCTAAATCAGGTTTTTCTTTAATTGTGGGTTCCTCTGAGCACGTTCGTGATTCTGTTTGCATATGTTATGTTTACAGAGTCATTAATTTAAAAACAATTATTTTTTTTCGCAATTCTTAATGAACAAAATTCTTTGAAAGCACAGTATTGTTCTTGGAGGACATAATTAACCATATAAGGCAAAAAAAAATTCTAACTTAGACAATTATCACATACTGAAGAGTAGAGAAGGTGCATAGTCAGGTAACATTGAAACATTTACACCTTGTCTCGAACTTGTTTGTTTTCTGTGATATAACATGTCGTGATTAAATTTGGCCTTCAATTCAACTCCATGGATTTTTTATGTACAAAACATGTAACATGTGTTTCTATGTTTTCATTGATTTGATATTTTATTCAAATTAAAAAATTTAAAGTAATTTTAGATTACATGTCATATAAAACACAGAAATTCAACTTCACTGGCCAAGACAATACATAAGAATATGTAATAAAGTAATGACACATGTCAATTATTACAAGAAACTTATACTTGATTAAAAAAACTCAAAAACACAGACAAAACAATGACACCATACAAACAATGAGACACTATAATTAAATATAAGTTATGGAAGGGGCCAGGTGACCATGAAAATAATCCAAGAAACACATTCAATTTACCAGGAATACATTAGAATGATATATTACGTTGAATAATAGACATATACAGCGCACATTTCAATTAATTCTCTCCTGTTCTTACAATCAGATCATCTGTTTGCGGTACATTCCAAGGCCACCAAGTCTCTTGCCATCCACCACCCTTAGACTTGTAGTCGGTGGAGGTGAGGGTAAGGTGTGTCTGGCAGGGCCTACAAAACATGCTGAACCTCCTCATCACAGGAAAGAACATCAACTATCTCCAATCTCGGACTACAACTTTCAATCTCAAGCCGCCTCAGCACTCACGACCAAGGTATAAAATATGCAGAAGTATTCAACTGGTTGAGTCTATGTTTGTACACTGATGTGGCCAATGTCTGTCACATTGACATTTTCTTTTTGAGCACGTCCCTTGGGTTTAGTGCACTGACCAGTCATTAACAAGCGTCATTACAATAGGCGTGCATTTTCTCAAAACTTTCATTTAAAACACGTAAAGAAATAGCGCTTGCTGCGGGGTGTCTTGTTTTCTTCTACGGCAGGGGGGGGGCCCCCCCCCCCCCCCCCCCCCCCCTTTACTAAATCTTGATGCAGGGCCGATGCACCATACTTTCCATTTAACAACGCGCGTTCACTTAGGTCATTGACCATACATGCTTAAATACGCTTGGCGCGTTAGCATCAATCATTATGATGCCAATAACTCGCAGATTGTATCACAAAGCAAATGGGCTGAAAGGGCCAATAATCAGGTGAACAAAAAAACTTTTTTGCCTTTTAAAATCTTCCATCAACTTTCGTTTACGTTGAATAAAACAGATAATGACTGTGATGTCGGTTGTTGCATCACACTTACTAGCTTTTCGTTTTCGTCTTTGAAAATTATTTATCAAGACAACCAGCGACTGATAATGTGATGCCAATGACCTGGCTGCCCAGTCAATTTTTGTAAATATTGTTGACTAGTAAAATCACTGGTAACTACTTAAACCTTCCAAGTCTGCATTATCGACTTGGCAGTGTTATCAAGTAAATAAAGAAAACTATGTGAAGCAGGGACCTCATTGGATGAGATTGCTTGTTCTTGGTTCATGTAACAATAACTCTTTTACCGCTTTGAAATTTGGCTGCTCCTGTGTTTATCTTTGAAATACATAATTCATTTTATTCCCAATTTTGCATTCTTGTGCATTTATTTGATGAGAATAATCTATGATGGTTGTGGAGGGGGTTTGTTTTAACATTTGTTAGACTACTAAGAGTAAACATAAAGAAGAGCTTAATCGCAAAAGGGATAAGATCCATTTTCCACCAGAATTGATCTAGTTATTATTATAAGTGCATTGCCCACCTTATTTATCTAGCTATTGATTCAAAATTTGACACCATTATTCACAAACCAAAGTATGGAAAATTTACAAGTGTACAATAACTCATAGTAGGGTAGGTTGTTGTAGAGGTATGGAAACGCAATCTTGTACTCCGTTCGGATCTGTTGTCGGATGATGATCTTGTTGACATCGTTGAATTCATTCCAGTCCTCATCCCTACAAGACAAAAGGATTGCAATAGAGGTATTAATGCAAGAGGATTAAGGGCAACCTGGAAGTTGGCATAATATGACATTCAACCAACTATCAAAATCTTTGGTCTCCACAAAATAAACAAAAGTACAATGTCTGAGTGATGGCACACTTCACTGGAAATTCAATGAGAATATGATAATGGATGAATAATATCTAATGAAGTTCCAGTGAAGTGAAACTATGATATGATGTGATGACAATATCTCCCCCCACAAAAAATAAGAAGTCTAGCAAAAGAGCAAAAATCAACTATTTATTTACTTACAATCATTTCACATTACTTTCATAAAAAATATGGGTATCATAAATCTATTATCATAATCATTTCACATCACATTTATTATTATTCAAAATACTAAATATATTTGAAATGTGACCTGGTACAAGTAACAACCTTTGAGTCATACACAAAAAATGCAACAGCACGCAAACTGGCGGGTACACTTACTGTAAATTGGCATCGCGGACGAGTGGTTCAAACTTGGGGCCGCCCGGGATGGCCATGTTGAGGGCTTTGGACGTGAAGAACGACTTGAGATCAAAGAGATAGAAGTAGTTGTCGTCGACCAGATCGGTGAGGAGCTGATTGGCCAGACGGTACAATGTCGAGAGGATGGGCAAGGTGAGATTCCACGACTTGTAGCTGGTGCCATTGACGAGTCTGCGAACATTACACAACAAAATTATTAACTTAACGACACAGGCTAACATTGTGGAGCTTCAATTTTAAAAATTGTCAAACTTTGCCATCTGAGCTATATAGTGGTGTTTGAATGGACAAATAAACACCCTAGAATACAAAAGTTTGGAAATTTATGCTGCCACTGGTAAGATATGAGTGAATACACAATTAGTACTCAGGCCGGGTACAAAATAGCCTAGATCTACACACAGTAAGTCTACGGGAGGAAATGGGCTGGTGAATCCGGTCAACTAACGATTTTCACTTTTTTAAAGCACTAAATAATCATTTTGAAATACAATTTTTTCAGGGCTTCATTTTTAGACCTCATCAAAGACACTGGTAGCATGGGGAATCATGCGGCTCAGATTTTTTAACTGTGGTAAATGTTAGCCAATACCTTTAAAGGGCAGTGATATGAGTGGGAGAAGTCAAAAATGCATCAAGGACCAAATGAACTGAAACAGAATGCATGTTCAGGCTGGAAGGATTTGTCTTGAATTCATTTACCTGAGGAGAAATAAGCATTCCTTCAACAGGATTGAAATAATCTCTGGCCGCGATATTTTCATGGGGGGCAACTGCCCCCCTGCCCCCCCCCCCCCCGGGAATTGACAGCTCTTGATTGCCTGCCACTCTCAAGCATCTGAAGTTGAACTAACTGATCTCCTGTTAAAGGAGCAACCATGATCACCTCCACTATGTCACTACTCTTCCCTCAGTAATTTTGATTCCAACTCACTTGGTGTCAATCAGAGGCTTGTGATCGTAGAACCACTCAAAGACCGGAGAATCTTCTTCTGGATCCAGCTCCATCTGGATCGGCTCCAGGGGCTCCACGTCGAGGACGTTGTCGGCGTAGTCCAGAGGCGGCTCCTCGTCGTCAAACGGCGGGAAGCGCATGCGCTTGAAGTGGCGTCGATCACGCTTCTCCCTTCTCATCATGATCCACATCGATCTGAACAGCAAAAACAATACACAGTTGATATATGCAAAGATTTCTCATAAATTTACGACTCACAATTTGGTCTTTACTTTACATTTAACAGTTATTATTCCACATAGTTGAAAAGTATTCCTTTCTCTACCAAAGCTATTTATAGATAACTAGATATGATACTATGAAATTTCCATAAGTTCTTTCTTCTTCGCTAGTTGTATTTGTCTGAGGTTTGTACTCGTAAGTCTCAATTACATTCAAATTAATCTTCAAGTGTTTATGTGGGGTTTGTGAAAGTCTGCATCAACCTTTCAACATAACAAAAGACAAAGAAACAAAGATCTATTCAGTTAAATGGGCAATAAACAAGTTCCAACAAAAAAATTCCCCCCATCGCTAATGTACTTACCCCCATTGTGCAATGTAAATAGGCTCAATGACTCTCGGGACTTCATTGACGAAGGAAATCGCACCGGTGATGTGATACAGGACCGAGACGTCACGGATCTGCTCCCACGGCATGGGCATGTTCTCCATCAACTTCAGGACAGCGTGTGGCATGTACTTCAAGGCACTGTCACAAGATGAATTCAGAGCAGCAGAGAAGTAAAGAACTAGAAATTTGGTGTGTCCATAGGACACGGATGCCCCCGCATAACGCTATCAGTAAGATTTCTTATGAGTAATCCATGTGGGAGCAGCAATCTGATGAGCTGTACTTTACCGTTTTGACCTGCAGCACTCCCGAACTTCTGCACTCGCCTGTCATGTTAGAGTGTATTAGTCTACTACACACCAAAAATTTTTAAAATCCGTTCAAATATTTTCAAGTATATTGCTGCGGAACACCAATTCCCATATATAATGCTGTGACCTTTGACTTGGACCTCGCGGACTCCGAATTTAACTGAGCTGTATTTTAGTATGATCTACCTACACACCAAAAAAATTTAAATCCGTCAATTATTTTTCAAGTTATTGTGCGGAAACCATTTCGCATATATAATGAGCTGTGACCTTTGACCTTTGACCTGCGGACTCCGAATTCGAACTTGACCTGTATTTTAGTATGATCTACCTACACACCAAAAATTTTTAAAATCCGTCAAATATTTTTCAAGTGTATTTTTCAATGTAAAATGAACTTGAATTATATGTATTTAGCACTTTACTTACATTTAGGTATGAATATGGTGTGATTGAAATTGTAAGGACGATGTTCAACAACTGTACATGGTTTTATCTCACCCTTTAGAACACCGGTTATTCGGTTAATATCAACACTGAAACCTCTCAGTCTCATTGCCAAATGACGTAATGTTAAAGTTAGTGGTGCTTAGGAATTGTGGGTTTCAGGGAGTAAAGGCGTCATTAAATAATGTTTCTAATTTACAAAATCTGAGCTGTGTGATACTCCACACTACTGCTGTCTACGAACAGGTGTAACAATTAAAGATTGTGTTATTGATTTGCACGTCAAAAAACATCTATATGAATCAAATCAGCTGAAATCATATCCAATGTGAAGATTAATATAAATAAACACCTCTCATAGAGACTTGGGGTAAAATATTGAGTTTTGGTGAAACATTTGCTCAGGAGCAAATTTTAAAAAATCCGCGACGTCAAACGTGCATGTGCCGTTCCAAAATGGTCCGATCAGCCGTTAGCCAAAGGTCGTGCAGGGGATAGCCGTTAACCAATCAGAGGGCTGTGCTCGTCTTGCTACGGTGCACAGTAACCACGATTCGCATTTTGAGCAAAATTGAAACTCACAGAAAGAACAACATTCTGGTAACATGTCGTTATTAGTTTTTCTCATAAAACAACAAATTCATGACGTATGGATCTCAGACTTTCAACACACCATTTGTAAGTACTAAACTACCGTTTGGTATTGATAATGAAGGGAAGTAATGGACTTGCACATCCCTAACACAATCTTTAAGCCCTGGAAAATACTGCACTTCACAGTGATCTCCAAGTGCTTGAAAAAATGAAAATCAATGAGTGACCATTCCCAGTTTTCCCCCCATAGACTGCTGTGTTGTAGAATTTTTGTCCAAAGGGTTTTAATCATATGTACTGATGTCTATCGGTATATATTTTGCATGGTAGCGACAACATAACTGTGTAAAGTTTTTGTGTTGTAGTAATGTGTTTATTTGTCAATTCAAACACTATCATGTAGGTCAAAGTTTGAAAATTTGTCAAATGGACTCGAAGCTTCCACAATTTTATCCTGTGCCTTTAAGGTGTTTTTCACCATATTGTGGGATTGGAAGTTTATTTCCTTTATGGCCCTTTTCCCAAGCATCCATGTCATCCACATGCATGAGACTAGGCAGTCTTAACCTCTTCTGCCAGCATCATTTTTAAACTCAGGAATTGTAAGGTCAGCCATGTAGTCTTGCTAGTCAACAAGAAGTTCCATTTTCTGCATACTACCATTCATTCCACACCTTTGTATGAAATAGGAACATATTTAATGAAATTTAAGTAAATATACGTAAACCCTGCTTGAACTTCCTTTATAAGGCTTTCTCTCTTTTCTTCTCATATCAATAATATTCCAATTGTTGTTTACATGAAAACAATACAATAAATTTTTCAATTGTTAACTCACCCAAGATACACTCGCTTATCGTGGCGGAACTTCCTATTTGTCATGTCACCATGGTCACGGATGATCTTCCTGACGTGTTCAGGCGGCATGTCTTCTTTCTGTGCATCCACAAAACCAAACTTGCGCTTCTCAGCATATCGCCTTGACTGTAGCTGCTGCCACTTGCGTGCTGTGTACAGAAGATTGGGAGTAGGCATTTTTATTATCTTTCATACTACATGTACGCCTCTTTCAGTTTCATCTACAATATGCATGCCCTTCCTTTCATCTACACAAATTCAAGAAGTATTTTCTAGTGTGCAAGCATGGATACTTCAGTTACACAGACTGCTGGCACTTTTAATTCATTTGCTTCTTGTGGTATTTTGGACTGCTCTCAATTATATTTTTCCCTTCAAATCAAATGTTAAACACAGAATACCATACATTCCAAAATCCAAAACATAATGTTGGAAAGGGAACACAACTGCACCATAGTGTAGAGGAGTTGTTGCTGGATGGCAATCAGTCACAAATGACTATTTTCACAAAGAAATTTTAAAACAAAATCACCTGGAAAAGTACCAAAATTAGTTGTTGTTTTGTAAGTATCCCAATTTGGTGCAGAGTAGTTGCATGGTTGATTAAATATGTAATGTGTTTAAGTAGAATTTACCAATTAAATGACAAAGACCTCTTTGGGTGTAATACACTAGTGTACAAACAAATGAAATTGTATCTAAGTTTTATCACAAACTGGAACTTGATATAAAGTCATCATTTTTTTTTAAGTTGTATGAATGTATGTGTGGTACTTATAATGGATGTCGTTTGTACATCAGATCTGTTGCTTTCTAACCAAACATCAGAGATGCCACTTGGGTATGCTGACCTTCCATATAATCCCAACAAGATACATTTTCTTAAATTCTTTGCTACATTCTTATTGTGAACTTGAGTTCAGAATTATTATCCAATTTGCAGTTTTTGTAAGATGGACACAATTCTTTCATGCACAGAAGGTGTGAATGACTTGCTGGACCTGTCAGGAGCAGGGTTGTCACTATGCTGGTCAGCGCTGGTTGGGAGTAACCAGCACTCACGGGAATTTTAGTTCTTGCTGACCAGCACTAGAATGCCAAATTAACCTTTCTGTCCTTCGAAACAGCTATAAAATGCCACTTCTGCAACTTATACAGTATTTTGATTCAGATTAATGTCAAAGTTAGCTGGCACCTAATGTTGGTTGGTGACAACCCTGGTCACGAGGGTATTGTATTGATCAAGAGGATAAGGGAGAGAAGTAATTCCTGTATATTGTTTTCATTGCAATTGATGATTTGTGAAAATTGGCGAATGTAGAAGAAGGTAAGCAGCATAGGAATTACACAGGGGCTGAGGACAATTTAGCCCCCAAAATTAACAAAATAGCCCCCTAAATCACTAAACAGCTCTCAAGTTTCCTCACAGGGTATTAGGGTTCAATGTATAACATACTAAAATCAATAATCAGGCTTGAAAGTACATGTAGCCCCGAAAAATAAAATTACATTTTCTGCCCTGAAGGTGAGAGTTAAATAGGATGTACCTTTCTCTTGGAGTTTTTCCTCCGTCATGTAGTCAGGGACCTGGGGAGGCATCTGCTTGACCGGCATGACGGGCTGAGTGAAGGCAGCTGCCATGGGGTGCATCCCGAGAATGTAGCCTGGTGGTGCTCCTGCCATGATGATGGCTGCTGGAGGACCCTTAACACTGGGAATTTAACCTGTTGGTACAAGACGGACATAACACTTACATTGTGCAGGTTCAACAAGTTTAGTGATCGCAATAGCCGAGATCGAAGGCTTCGACTATGTATCACGTTCGGTCATTTTTCAGAGGTTTTATTGGACGATTTGGACGGACAAATTACATCTACCTAGACAATATCTCTTATATCTAGAATTTTGGCTAGGCTAGGCCTGCCCCCAGGGCAAGGTGGAAAACAAAATGTCCTCATATTTCTAAATGAAGACAATTTCAGTTTTTTGAGGACACAATTTGTCTTCGTTTACTAGGACAATCCTTGTTTACACCAGCGCCCTGGGCCTGGCCTACTGGGCCTGGGCCTGGCCTACTAACGATCTAACGTCTGTATTGGTAAAATCGCCACTTTGTGTGAATGTTTTGTGTTACCTTCTACTATATTGACTTCAGCCTGGAAATATGAGTCCTAGTTGTAATCCTTGAAATTTTTTTCTTCCTAATCCACCTTAATTTATATCTCCTGGAAGTTGAAAATATTTCCAAAACATCGTTTTATTTCTTGCCTCCATTACTGGCGAAATGTTTGATTCGGTGTGGTTTATCGCCGATGCGTGTTATGTCAATGCAGCATGTGTGCGGGACTGTGCGGTGCGAACGCTGTGCAAACCCTACGGCAAAATTGTGAGATGCGCATAACACATAAAGAATAGCCATTGCACAATCGATCAATCGCAATCTGGCTCATTCACACATGTTCGCAACCACATTTTTAGCTGGCTAAATCGCCAGTTTTGCAATATTTGTTTAATGTAATATCGCCAATACCTTTTTTGATTTATAATTGAAATTTGGTATTTTGTGCATTTTGAGATGATGTTTGGATAATACTTAGTTAATATGTGCTGAAAATGTTGAGTGCAAGTCAGCCATTTTGTTGCATCGTGTGCGTGAACATGAGTGTGTATGACCAATGGCTGGACGGCTTGTGGGCGGTACAGACGACATCGCGATGTTTTCACTGGCGCAAAAAAATTTTCCCGCCCTTTCCGGTACGGAATTTCACCTTGATTGGTCGCTTAGTATCTTAAAGGGACTGAATCATGGCCATCGACTAGCCTGATGAGAACAAAACTCACGGCCGTCACCCCGTTCGCTAGCTCCGTTTCGAGTTATACATAATATACGCGGTGGAGTGTTTATTTCGTTGCAGTACTCAGCGGACCGCGATGGACGCACACGCTAATACGAAAGAGCCCGAATAATCAATTCGGCACGCTCTGAGTTTGCTGCTTCTCATTGGCCGTACTGAATACACGATCTGCCAGTGCGCTGCTGCGTGCATCGAACTGGTTTCGCAACACATCAACACACCCACGCGAAACGGAGCTAGCGAACAGGGTGACGGCTGTGAGTTTTGTTCTCATCAGGCCAGTCGATGGCCACGATTCAGTCCCTTTAACTCATTATCATAATATTAACTGACAGGTAATATGCGCCCATTTTGACAGAAGCAAATACTTTCTCGGCGCGAGGCGACAATACCTGCATGGCGATTATAGTTAGATCTATGTCCAAATTCAAAATGAGAGCACAACCGTAGGCGTAGTTTCACAATGGCTACTACTACAAGTAGACTACAATCAATCTGAACTGCAGTCAATGCCATTGCATCGGCTAGCTACTACGGGTATACGGCCTAGTAACAGGCACACCTCCTAGCGCATACTAACGTTAGGCTTTTACTAATCGCACCGGTCATGCCCATCAAAAATTACAAGTTGTGTACAATGTAATGAATGCTATACTACCCAGTATGGGCGCACGTCCAATATCGGAGTCTTTTTTTGTTTATTTACCTTGGCGCAGCAGGGATCATGTTATCGCAACTTAGGAATGTGATATTCAGAATCCTCAAGGGATTTTACCCCACATGACCGTCTACTTTGAAAATTCACCGTCTCCTTACCAAGTTATGATTGTTTACATTTTGCAGCAATTATCGATAGCAAAGTTGCTGATGGTATCGATTACCAGCATAGTTTATGAATGTTGTCATTATCAATATTATTATTCTTATAAATTATTAATAAATTTGTATTAGA
>JZLH01S0238017.1:30053-40143 GCA_001188425.1 Eucidaris tribuloides | reverse complement strand
AAAAGTTTCAGGACTGAAATGTCAGATTTCATGAAGATATGTGCTGAAAACTTCGAACAGAATGCATGTGATGTACAATCAAATTCAGTTAGCGACGCAGATATGATTTTTACAGAGCTGTTAATCTACTCTTACTGCCAGACCTGATTTGTGTATCTAGTGGAAAATAACTATCTGCTTATCAAAGCTGGCAAGATCGAAAACTCACAACAGTGCCGTTGGACCAAGGAGGTGGACTGTCAAGCAAACTTTGAGACAGTTAGACCATGGTTGGACTCACCAAATTTAAAATTAGGTGAAATCTATATCCAGTTTCTGAAACTTAGTAGACTACTGTTGAAAAATATAACTTAAGCAATGGTGAAATTTACAATGCCTTATCGTTTATATTTCAAAAACTTAACCAGTGAATCCCAAATTTTGAACACTGCATTTTTATCTACCTATCTTACGCTGGATAAAATCTGAGCAAAAACAACTTTGGTGTGGCAAGTCAAAAACAATCATCTAAAGGCAGGGCATCTGCTTTTGTGTAAATACAATGGCAATCCTAATCCATAAGAACGTAACACGTAAAAAACAGGTATTGTTATTATTCGGGCATTTTTCAAAATTCAGATAAATTTACTAACCCCCAGATTTCACAGAACATGCCCCTTTATCAATGAGGCCTAAGGGCATGGTTATTTTTTTCCTGGTCTGTGTGGATTGTTTGCAAAGCGAGATGCCACTGCCTTAGGCCCTTGACATGGCACACCCTCAATTTAAACCGTAAGGCAGCTCAATGTTATTGCTCAGGCAAGGGCGGGTAAATTACCTAGGGAGGGAAAAAGCTCGGGGGGGGGGGGGGAAGTAAAATATCAAAAATTTGCATAAAACAGCACTCTCAAAATACGGCTGATTTCTGAATTTGAAAAATGCAGGATTTTTCTGCAGTGTTGCTAGGTTAATTCTAAGATTGTGTAGGCACACTTGCAAACTTTTGAAAGAAAAATCAAGCATTTCCCCTGATTTATAACCAGCTAAAAATGAATGTCGCACACATGTATTCACACATACACCCACATCCAAGATGTATTTTCACACATACACCCACATCCACAACACACATAAAGCCTGATATGAATATTTGTTTTGGAATCTTTAATTTCAATGATCATTATTTCAACCCTCTACTTGAGGACATACACAACAGGGCTATTATTCTGGCCCCGCCCCCATGACAAGCATTAAAGACATTTATTTTATTTTTTCAAAATTGAGTTATATAGTGTAGGGGTCTTAAGTACAGTATCATGTTAAACATGCAGACAAAAAATATTTAATACAGAAGTGTCGCCTTTGTTTCATATCCACTTGTTAAATGCCACTGCTAACATTTACCAACAGTATAAAAAAAATCTGAGCTACATCGATTCCCCATGCTACCAGCGTCTTTGATAAGGTCTAAAAATGAAAGGCCTCAAAAAATTGTAAATTTCAAAATGATTATTAGTGCTTATAAAAAAGTGAAAATCCCGTAAGTTGACCCGGTATTCACGCTGCCCATTTCCTCCACCAAACCTTACTGTGTGTAGATCTAGAAGCTATTTTGCTATTCGCCAGCACCGAGTATTAATTGTTTATTCTGTCATACCGTTGCCAGTGGCAGCATAAATTTTCAAACTTTTGTAATTCTAGGGGTGTATTTTCCATTCAACACGTACTATGGTAGCTCAGATATCAAAGTTTGACATTTTTTCAAATTAAGCCCCACAATGTTCGCTCTATCACTTTAAAAGGACACTTGAACAACATCACGTTTTGCTCATTTCCTCCTAAACACCTTAATGTCACTCTATGGCCTTTTGTCATGGGGCAGTATAGCATGAAACTTTAAACTTTGTTTACATGTGGATTGCCAGTAAACTTATTAGCTTTGTGAATAACGAAAATAAAACAATAAAAATCTTTCAAAACAAAGCAACAACACTAATCAAACGTGAAACTAATGTGAATGCTTGCTGTTTTTGCAATCAAATTTTAATGACTGGGTGTGAAACAGAAAGACTTCCAAAATGTTTCCACGAATAAAATAAACAAGTAATTTGACATGTTTCATGTCGTTACACAACAACAATGTGGAGTTAAAATATCCTGAGGTACTATTCAGGGATTACTTTAAACATTAACATTTTTGAAAGAACAAATTTTTAACTATCATAAAGACTTGAAGTAGCAAGTTCGTTCACAAACAATACCTTTAAAAAACGTAAAACATGAGCAATTCTGACATCACTTGTTTATATTAAAGAAGAAAGCTGAGAAGTTACAGTAGTATTTTATTTTATATTAGAATGTCATTGTATTACATGCTTTAAAATATTCAGGGCTGGACATTATCACCAACCTACCTGTCTATGGTGGGTCATTTTGCCATCAGATGGATAAAAATAGGAAGTTACCCAACTGGCTGGAGGAAAACATTTTTGCTGTTGTTTAGTCTTTATGCTGTTTATAAATCTTGTTGGGCAGATAACTTTTCAAAGTTACCTGCCCGACTGGCTCATACAAAAACCTACCAAGATCCAGCCCTGAATATGTTATATGTATGTTTTAGGTTAATGCTTTATGATTAAATTTGTTTCTTCTCGTTTGAAGGGGTCATTTCCAAAAAGCCTTTTGACTCTCATGTTTATGGGTCATTCCACAGAGTTCAACAACACTTGGGTATATTCAGTTTTTCTGAGAAGTTGTTAAACTACTTAATATTTTCCAAATACATTATTGGTTGATTTACCATCAGTAAACATAGGTTTCATATGTAACTAGAAGCAGTTTCCTCATTACATCCGAAATATCCATTTTAATGTTTGTATGAAACCAGTCAGGGTCTCTCTGTATAATATATTGTCTGAATACTGTGGGGCCCGTCGGTAGTTCAGTGCAACAAAGACTGGGATCGGGGTAGGCCAGCTTGGTGATGATTTCCGATGTAACACGGAAACTGCTCAGTATGACATTTTGTGAAAACCATTACATCCAACACGGCAGTCCTTCATTCAGATATATGCTTCACTGCATTGCTGCTCTAACTCAGAGTTAGGGTGTTCTCTTAGGGATGTATTCCCAATTAGCTTTAGCAATATATTTCCATTATGGATGTTCAGATGTAACTGAAAATATTGGGTTGTGGATGTGACCAGAAACCACTTCCTGTTTATCTGAAACGTTGTTTTGTAAATTATTCTAAAAAGATGTCCTTTCGAGGGGTGTTCAATAAGTAATGCCCCTGACCCACTTCCAGTTGTTTGATCTAGCTGAAATTTTGCATGTGCAATTATTTATATCTCTGTAGATTAAGTGGCAAATTACAGCTCTGAACTAATTGTGGTTTCTGATTTACAGGTGTTTGAACTGAGTCAAGTGTCAAATGGAGTTATGCGTCGATCTTCCAAAATGGCAGCCTCAACTTGACGGACAGATGCCTCATCAATGGCAGAAGGGGGGCGACCAGATCTGGGAGCTGTTTCCACGGAGTTCCAACCATGTTTGAATTCACAATTGTTTTACAAGGTCATACGATGGGGCATCATCACCATAAGTTACTTTCATTTCATCAGAAATCTCCTGTGGTGTACGTCCTTTCAAATACAAAAACCGGATCACTGCTCGACACTCAACAGGCTCCATTTCACACTTGACTCAGTTCAAACACCTGTAAATCAGAAACCACAATTAGTTCAGAGCTGTAATTTGCCACTTAATCTATAGAGATATAAATAATTGCACATGCAAAATTTCAGCTTGATCAAACAACTGGAAGTGGGTCAGGGGCATTACTTATTGAACGCCCCTCGTATCAACCTGTTTGTGGTACTCGTATACTCCATGAGAGCACCAATAATATCCAGACAGGACAATACTTCATTCAGCAGCCTGAGGGCGCACTTGTCCAAGAAAACTTCCGGTTTTATATACATTAACAAGGGTAGAGAATTGAAAAGTCCCGTAAAAAAGACTGATTTAAAATTTGATACCCAACAATTTTGATGCTACCTGTAAAGGTCACTCACATGAAATCATAATCATGCAAGTTTGTGACACTCTGACCTCATTTATTAAAATCATGAATTTTGCAAGACATCCCTGTGTATTGTCAATGGAAGCTAGAATAAGTTGGTCATACTAGCCAAACTAACTTGCAATCTGCTCACGTGCTCAAAGATGATAGCGCCCTCTTTTGCTGAATGCCCTATATTGTTGATAGGGAGAATTATGTCCTATAAAATAACAGAAGGAAAATATCACATTTTGTTGTTCAACTCTGTGGAATGTTAATGTGCAATTAAGAATATATCAGAGTTCTGGGGCCGTATTCTTCAAGTCGGGTACTGAAATATGAAATATGAATATGAAATATGAATATGAATATGAATATGAATATGAATATGAATATGAATATGAATATGAATATGAATATGAATATGAATATGAATATGAATATGAATATGAATATGAATATGAATATGAATATGAATATGAATATGAATATGAATATGAATATGAATATGAAATATGTAATATGAAAAATGTATGTAAGTACCCTGCTATCTTGAGTGGGTTACTTACATGAGTGCGCACATACTTTTGTGACCAGTGTTATAGGGGGAAACCTCTATACCAGTACGGTTGTTATTGCTAGTAATATGTCTTCGGCTCTGTTGAACCAGTATCTTTCAAACAATTCAACGTCATTGTATTCGTTTAAAGGATTCGCCTGTCAAACACATCCCGTTTTCCCTGGGGTCTTCTGACAGCCATTTCGGAAAAAATGAAAATCGCTTACTTTCAATCAATAAAAGTGTGATGTTTAAGACTCTTATCTCACTTAAGTCTGTCAAACAGGTGTCTTAGACTTAATAGGTAAATTAAGTGGGGTACGCAAAGTGAAGACTTTTTGAGAATACAAGTACCACCTAATTCGGGCGCTCGAAGCTAAGACAATACTTAACCCCTTGGGCTCCGTGCTATACAGCACTGTTGTTCATTGAGAGACGACGCGATTTGCACGTGTTTGACTTTGAAGGGAATATAAACGCATGTATTCTGATAAAATTCCTCTCACAATATTTATTTTCTTATTTTATACTGGTCAAAAATGTGTAATTTCGGGGACAGACGCATTAAGTAATGCGTTTATCCAGTGTTTGACCGAAATTTTTGTCATATTTTCTGGGCTTCTGTAGAAGCCCGTCGTCTCTGAGTGTGCAATGTACTGGGCTTCTGTACAAGCCCGTCGTCCCCCAGGGGTTAAGCCAGAATCTGGAAATTTAAGACTTTTTACTGACTTAACACCTCAAGAATACAACCGATGAACTCACTTAACTGAACAAATATTATAAGAGAAGTTGTAAGTTGCAGCTGACTTGTGTATATTGTCAGACACATATTCTAGCTGCATGCAAAGTGAATTTCCACTGGAATGCTGGGCAATTAGTGCCGACATCTGAATACCACTAAAAACTCCTGGCATCATGTCACAATGCTTCCAGTGTGAACAAAGTGGAGCTTCATATTCCTTCAAGCTCTTACAGCGTGTTTCTATTGAAGGTAGTTTTCCGGATGCAACCGGCTAACGGAGGAGAAGATCTCAATAGAAACAGACCTTCTCCGCCATTATCCGTTTTTTTAGCGGAGAAAGTTTCGCCGGTATTTATCCTGCTTTTTGCAGGATAATAGCAGAGAAAGATACCGTAAAACATCAACAGAAACAGACCTTCTCCGCCATTATCCGTCTTTTAGCGGAGAAGAGCCCAATAGAAACAGACCTTCTCCGCTATTATCCGTCTTTTGCCGGTGAGAACCGGAAATAAACAAAACCATGTGATCGGAATTTGACTCCTGGCTGCAGCGCGTGTGTGTTTGATTGGGTATAAATTTGACCTCGGTCATCCCACAATACCTTGCGGCAACCCAGGTCAACGGACTCTTAGCCGGTAATCGTACGATCCCGTTAGGATCGATCGTGCTTTCCGGAAAACGCAATGCAATAGAAACAGACCTTCTCCGCCATTAGCCGGTTAAATTTTATCCGGATAAATACCGTAGGCTCAATAGAAACACGCTGATAGTGTCTCTGATAAGATCTGAACATAAAGCACTGAAAAAAGTTGCACTTCCAAACAATAATTCCATGCTTTAAAGAGTGAATGGTTTTACAATTTAAATGTTTTTCCCCCAAACTCTGCTGTGTTTCAAGAAAGAATCCATGTGATACTATATTCATGTGATATATCCATTCATACACATCTTGCTTGTGGCAGCATATCTTCTTCCAGTTTTGTATTCTAGGAAGTTTACTTGTCCATTGAAGCATTATTATTATATGCACTATTTATGCTCAGATTTCATGTGATCTTTACAGGTAGCATCAAAATTCATTGGGTATCCACCACAAATTTTAAACCAGTCATTCATAGCTCGGACATCAAGCTGTGATCCCGCACAATATGGACAATGCCGTCTTGAAGTCTTGCCTTGCTTAGTTTCCAAATTTGTACAGATTAATGAATGCTCTGAGGATAATGAGTAGGGATTTGCTAATCCAACTTAATCCTCTTTCTCAATACCCTTATCATAGGCCCAGAATGTAATTCATACTTCATACATATGAAAAAAGTATGTTTATTGTGTAAAAACTACAAATTGCATAATAAGAAACCTAAATTGAACCCAAAGTTCACTTTAGAGAAAGAGCATCTCATTTGCATGCCAAAAAATCAACATTGTGTAAATGCACTGGTATATAGAATGAAATACTATGTAAGAACCTTTATGAAGGTATACGAGCTAGAAACTCAATTTTCGTGGAATTATAGTGATCGTTAGACTTTCAGACATTGAATCATTGCTTCACAGAGACAAAATGCCCAGCATATAGAACATACATTAAATGGCTGTTTGTTTTTTGTGCAATTTTCAAATTCTAAGTAATTACTGGTCTTCCAATTTCAGAGATATGTCCTTCATACATAACCTAATGGCATGACTGATCTTGTGCTATGATGTGGGAGGGGTGCAAATGAGATTCCCTACCTTTAAAATTGTGGCAAATTAAGATTTGAATTTGATTTAGGAGACGGATGATAGATCCACATTCCTGCATACCACTGCCTTTCCTCTGTCATCCCACTACCTGCTTGAAACAAATTCAAATCTGTCCCATGCACCAATCAGAATCCAACTGTCACTGTCTCAGCCAGTCAGGTCTTAAGATAACCAATTCAAATCTGCTCAGGCACCAATCAGAATCCAGCTTGTCACTGTCTCAGCCAATCAGGTTTCAAGATGATCAATTTGAATCTGCTCAGGCACCAATCAGAATCCAGCTTGTCACTGTCTCAGCCAATCAGGTTTAAGATGACCAATTCAAATCTGCCCATGCACCAATCAGAATCCAGCTTGTCACTGTCTCAGCCAATCAGGTTTAAGATGACCAATTCAAATCTGCTCAGGCACCAATCAGAATCCATCTTGTCGATGTCTCAGCCAATCAGGTTTTAAGATGACCAATTCAAATCTGCTCAGGCACCAATCAGAGTCCAGCTTGTCACTGTCTCAGCCAAGCAGATTTTAAGATGATAAATACAAATCTGCCCAGGCACCAATCAGAATCCAGGCCAAACTCTCTCAGCCAATCGATTTGTACGATGGATCATGTTCAGGTGAGTAGACGATGGTATTCCGACATAAGGGTGGATTTCTTCAGGCTTTCCCAGGAGCGCGATGCATACTGATACCTGAAGATAGAAGCAATTATTCCTTTAAAACAAGAGTCATATCTAAAAAACTACACAAAAAGTAAGTTCCCCTTTTTCAAAATACCATAACTTTTAAACGAAATGGTTTTGAGGAAAATGAATTAGCGGGAGTAATTCTGCACTCACTGACAAACTTCTCTGTGAAAATGTGATTGATCCGTCAAGTTATGCATGAGTGAGCACAAATTAAAGGTATAAATGTCACTGTTCAAATTTCACAGGGGCCATTTTGGGGGATTTTTTTGACAAATTCTGTTTCTGAGGAACGATTTACTGCTATTTCTGTTATTCATCTATCGTTTGACCCCCTTACACCTTCCCAGACACTTTCCACATATTTTCGGTTCAGTGTGCTTGATTTAAACACTTCTGCAAAACTTCTCTGCTAAAATTTGTTTCGTTAAAAAGTTATGGTATTTTGAATAAGGGGATACTTTTTGTGCAGTGTTTATAAGCTGGACAGTATTAACTGAGGCACCACACACTACCCTGGGGTAGTGTCATCAGAAGAAAAATGACAAAAACTCATGTGAAATGATGTTGAAGTTGTTGTTTTTAAGTCTTTTACTGTTGCATATGCTAATGAATATTTCTTGAAAATACAAACACACACAACAACAACAACCCCCCCCCCCCCAAAAAAAAAAGTCACACATTTTGCAACTACGAGCAGCCCTCCACTTGTTTGGTATACAAAATATCACTTATTTTCATTTTCCTGTATGCCAATTTAATGATTACAAGAAAATTTCACTAAAGCCTTAAGGGGTACAACACTCATTTGCACTCACACAACCTCTCTGTGGTGCCCCTAGCGAGTATATCATCATTGTACATAGTTTTGACCCTTGGAGCCTGATATCTAGGCATCAAGGGGGCCACATGAACTATCCATACAAAGTGGCATTCCCTTGCCATATAGATGAGTCTGTCATATTCAGATATAGCTGATTAATTTCATTGATGCACTTCCTACATTTGTCTGCTTCTTCTCAGAGTAACATGCTATCAGTTTACGTTTTCAAGTTTTCAGGTTTGTATGAATTCCACAACCTCCCTTCACATAACTTCTGATATAATGAAGAGACTGCAAAACGTACCAAATCCACTTTGGAAAGTTCAAGAAAAATGCATAAAAGTGAAATCCTTAAATATTTTGTACTTGCTCGTGTAATTTGGCATCAAATATTATACTATCTCTACATAAGTATGGTACTTACAACGTGTGTTGATGTTAAAGGTACTGGCTAACATTTACCACAGTTAAAAAAATCTGAGCTACATGATTCCCCATGCTATCATTGTCTTTGATAAGGTCTAAAAATGAAGACCTGAAAAAATTGTATTTCAAAATAATTATTTAGTGCTTTAAAAAAGTGAAAATCGTAAGTTGATCGGATTCACCTGCCCATTTTCTCCCATAGACTTACTGTGTGTACACCTAGGCTATCTAAACTCTCCCCGAGTTTTAATTGTTTATTCATGCATAAATTGCCATTGGCAGTGTAACTTTCCAAACTTTTTTATTCTAGGGTGTTTATTTGTCCATATGAAATATGTAGTTCAGATATCAAAATTTGACAATTTATCATATTGAAGCTCCACATTGTTAGCCTATCACTTTAATAACTAAATTTTGGTGGAAAATGGATTTAGGGCCTTTTGAAATTCAACTCTTCCCATACATCATACCAGTTCTTCTCCGTGAGTGCTGCGTGAGTTAAGGGGGGCCGTCCAGCGGCATACAGCTGGTTCCTGAAGGCTGCTATCAGTTGGGGTGTCTTGGGGTGGCCTTGATAACTAGGCACCAGGTTCAGGAGTGGTGACTTCGAGTCTGAGGGGAAGAAAGAATTACAAATATCACTGATTATTATCTAAATGGGGGGTTTCAAGTGCCGTGATATTATCACATATTCCGCGCGCAAAGAAATGCGCGTATACGCGCTACCGTGAGACGCGTGTGATATTGAAAATATCATACGTGGTCGAAAAAATATCAGATACATCCAGGTACTTTTGTATTTGTTTACGAGTTTATTGAGCTTTCCACCCGTGTTTTTCACACAATGCACTAAAAATGTAACCATTTTTTTTTTAAGTCACGCCTAATATAGGCCATTAGTATCTTTGTATAATGTGCATGGCTTTGCTTAATTTACTAAATTATAGAGGAAGATGTGATTCTGTTGAATACCGAAAGAACTAAATGTTGTCTACACGAAGAATAAATCAGAGCGCGCAGTGGTTGCCCAGTTGAAAGACTCGATGATTTGGTACATACAGAATTT
>JZLH01S0238017.1:16742-27316 GCA_001188425.1 Eucidaris tribuloides | reverse complement strand
ATTTTTTCTCAAGTCAAGTCACAAGTCATTTGCCCACAAGTCAAGTCAAGTCACAAGTCATCTGCCCACAAGTCAAGTCAAGTCGCAAGTCATTTTTTCACAAGTCAAGTCAAGTTGCAAGTCATTTCGTCACAAGTCAAGTCAAGTCAACAATTCAACAACATTAAAAATTGTGCCCCAAAATAAACAACTCCACAAGTCTTTGCTGCAGATGAGAAAACATTTATTCAGATGGCCGTTGAATAAAGAAAAGGACATCTAGAGGGTGCATGGACCACGAATAAAGAGTTTTTAATAATTTATAAACAAAAACAAAAATACCTCACCCATAATCATGCATACATGTACATCAGTGTTGTAACAAAGTCATTTTTTCTCCAAGTCAAGTCGCAAGTCATTCTGTCTCAAGTCAAGTCAAGTCGCAAGTCATTTGCCCACAAGTCAAGTCAAGTCGCAAGTCAGAAAAATTGGCGACTAGAGTCTGATTCGAGTCCAAGTCACTGACTCGAGTCAACAACTCTGGTGATAAGTACCCCTGCCCCGTCAGGATGACCTTATGTGCCATTACCATGGCTACGTAGTCTCCCAACACATTAAAAAAATGTGTCTTTTTGCACATCTTCATCCCAACACAATATGAGTGTCACATTTCAAGAGCATTGCCCCCGAAATGAGGCAATAGTTATATTCTCCTCTGATTTATCGCCATAATACACCGTTACCATGGCAATACACCTCTCCATCCCATGACCAATGTGTGTGCCCAATCTCATAAGTATCACTAAAAAAGTGAGGAAGTACTTCAAATTGCAAGACTTGCATAAAACTGACAACTGCCTGATTGACCAACCACACGCTGATTCCTAAATACACCCTTCAAACTTCGTTTATCGGGGGTATAGATATGGATACATGATTGGGAGAAATAAAAAAATGCCTTTAGAATCAAGCTGGTTGAAAGATATACCAAAGATATACCAGCTGGAGAGTATCTCCTGGCTGGAAGGATTTATCTAGAATTTGTTTACAAAAGCCGAATCAAGCATGCATGTATTTAGCATTTTGTTTCTCTCAAGCCATGATAGAAGTAGATCCCATAGAAAGCTACACAGAAGATTTGTTTGTCGTAAGGCATACTGAAGAAAATTATTATAGAACAAGTCAACTTTGACTACATTTTTTTTCACAGTAGAATCCTTACATAGTTACTTAATTCTAGTATAGTTTCATCCCAAGTTGAGGACTACCCCCAATCATGTCATTTACCTCTAAAGGGATAAAGGCCCAAAATTTCAGAAATTGTCACAGATAGCTGCAAAACTGATACACTAGTAACAATAGGATTGACAAGAGACAATTAACATCAGTGACTCGTTAATTTTTGACTACTTACTACTGATTAGTGTCATGTTGAACTTTATGAGTCATACAATGCTCGTGTTAGTGTTAAGATATACACTAACACAAGCATTAATATGAATGGGGTGGGGGGGGGGGGGGGGGGGGTGGAGGTCCACGTAGCATAATTGTGTGATACCTACATGCTGTGACTAAGACCACCATTTTCAGCCCTAAATTTCAGTTCCAGTGCATCACAATTTCACAAGTCAAGGAAAATTTTAATTTTTTCAGTTCCAGAGACCCCCAAATTTGATGTTACTGCCAGTACCAATGCATCCCTAAAAGTTCACTCCAGAGTATCGTACTTTAGTGTCACTACTGATTTTGGCCCAGCCGTGGCACTGTTCTGATTCTAATGCATAGCAATTTGAGGTCTTGAAGGTCTTAACTCTAGCTCCACAGACCCTCATTTCTTCACTCAAGCCAGTTCCAGAGCTCCCCATTTTTTACTTCAGTGTGGCACATAGGTATCACATTGTAAGTTGAAAGCCCCCTCCCCCTCGAAACTTGTAATCATAAAACTGGCAGCCTCATGATAATAAGCAAATAATTACCGTTGGTGAAGGTGATGGGACGATCTATCACTTCCGAGGCGATCTGGATGTAGCTATCTTTCTGAAGCGAAGCTGAGGAAAGATAGCGTATACATTCAGATCGCCGAGGAAGTGATAAATCGTCTCGTCGCCTGAAACCAAAAGGTGATTATTTGCTTTATATTCCACATCAGGAACTATTTAACCCATTGGAGACGATTTGATTTCACTATAACACACATTTTCCATAGACCCCAACACAGATGAATATTTCTCTGAAAAGGACATTATTTTGGGTCCAAATATGGAATATGCGCCCGACCAACTCCTGGGTGCGCAACCCCAGGGACGTTTGATGCGTGCTCGTGCGCGTTAGCGTACATGGATGCGCTCACGAAATACGCGCCGACGCAATGGTGTTAGTAATTTTGTGTTTCGCTGATCTTTTCAGTACACACAGTCCTAACACGTCAATTATTAGTATTTTGAGATCACGCGAAATAAAATTGCGTTACACTCGGACTATCAATTTACCGTCTACTGAGTGTAACGAACTTTTCTTCTCGACTGATCTGACGGGGAAAACTACGCTTTATCAAGTGATCAACTCTTGGCCAATCCTATAGCAAGATTCTTAGTATGTGGAATATAATACTGATTCATCATCCCCATAGTACCTTGTGTTGGTCCAGTATTCTCTTGGTCCCAATCAAAGGTTGGTATGAGGAACATAGGTGGCACATAGGTATCACATTGTAGGTCGAGTGCCCCCCCCCCCTCCCCGCCCGGAAACTTGTCAGCCTCATGTTAAGTCAACATCCCCACAGTACCTTGTGTTGGTCCAGTATTCTCTTGGTCCCAATCAAAGGCTGGTAAGAGGAACAGGTTGACATCTAGAGGCAAGGTTTTAGCATTTAAACTGGGCATCACACAACTCCTTGACAACGATGAACAGCCTGAAATCACAAAATGATATTGTCATGTTACTCATGTTACTCCTTTCTGCTTAAATGTGTAATTTTACAATGATCACAGTTAAAAAAACAAAAAACCATGAGCTACATAATACTACATGCTATAAATGTCTCAGCTGAGGTCCAAATATAAGCCCTAAAACATACATGTACTTGAAAAAGATCACTTAGTACTGTAAAAAAGAATGACAATATATGAGTAGCCAGTTTTGCCATGTCCAATACCCCCATAGACTGCTGTGTTACAATTAAAAGTTGACTGGGTGGCAGATACATATAAAGTCAGGTGTGATTTATCCATACATTCCTTGCCAGTGGCAGCAAGACTTTCATAGTTTTGTATTCTAGGATGTTTATTTATCCATTCAAGCTCTATTATGTAGCTCATATATCAGTTTCACAATTTTATAGATTGCAGCTCCACAACGTTAAAGCCCGAGTATAATTTTTGGTAGCAATTATGTTTTCAGATGGACCTATATGATCTATCAATGTCTTTAAAATTGCTCATGCTCGAGTGCACCCGTCAAATGCATTGGTTATTGGGGGATATGAAAATAATCCAGCAGCCTAGGTTTCCATAATGCACAGGGCAAAGAGTTAACACGATCAGTAAGCATTTGTTATTGAGTTATCATGTGGAAACCAATCTGCATGTGCAGTGACCTTTGACCTTTCACCTGTGGACTCCAAATTTGAAATTGACTTGTATTATAGTGTCTACCTACACACCAAAATTTTTATAAATCCTTCAAATATTTATTAAGTATTGTCCGGAAACAAATTTTGCAAGAGCTGTGACTCCGAATTTGAACTTGACCTATATTTTAATGTGATCGACTTAACAATTAGGAGGATGGACAGACAGGGGTAACGTGACTTCGCCTGCGGGCATAAAAAGCCATCAGGTCCAATGGCAACCATTTTCTCTATTATAAAAGAGGAATGTTTTCACCCACACACCCAAAACACCCCCTCAATACGCCTATGTCATTAACAATATGACATACCTGTGTATCTCAGTTTGGACTTCATCATGAGGCTGTGAATAGCTTGCTGCATGGCGTTAACTGCTATTGGCTGGAAGCTTTCTCGGGTTGCCTTATTCTGGACAAACACTGTAAAAAAGAAAACATAGAAAACTAAGGTGAGATGGTGTTCATAGCAAATATAAAATCTAATTTTTTCTCCTGAACAAAGCACTAAATTATCATTTTGAATCAAAGTTGCCAACTTAATTTTTTTTTATCGGATTTATTTGAATGAAATCAGACTATTATGATTTAAAATAATTCTTTTTTAATAATCATCAAAACGTTGCCCCATAAGTGTGCAAAAGAGGAGTTGATTTCATAGAATTTGAATAATCCATCACTGAAAACACTTAAAACTGAGATTTCTCTACTTTTTAAACAAAAAAGGAAAATAGCAAATATCTATTATTTAAATTTTTGTCACTTGACCAAATTTGTATGTATTCTGTAATTTTTTAAAAATCTCAATCAATGATTTCTTTAAAAAACATGACTGTTTTATAAGATGTAATGATGTTTCGGAGACTTCAAATTATATTAAAGGAAAGTTTTGAATGAATCCCATTATTTTACGCTGATATTAATTTCCATTGTAGGCAAGTGATATGACACACTATCCTATATTTTGAGAAAGAAATTTAATGAGTCCTGTTCTTAGTATTTTTACAAGCTACCTGAACAGTTTGTTTCGGAGGCTTCAAAACAGTTAACGGAAAATTGACTTGGTAAAATTTAAGTTGTATAAAATTTTGCAGAGCTCACTGGACAACTTATTTTCATATCTAAGAATCTTCCAGGGGACTTTGCTGTCCCCTTAAATTTATTTTAATGAAGGTTATCCCACCCATTGAATAATTTCTAAGCATTTTGAGTAAGATACAAACTTGTATCTATTTGAAATACGATTATTATTATCGTATTTCAAATAGATACATAGTTAAATGTAATGATGTTTCGGAGACTTCAACATGTTTTGGAGACTTTGTCCCCTTAAATTTATTTTAATGAAGGTTATCCCACCCATTTCATAATTTCTAAGCAGTTTGAGTAAGAAACAAAGCTATCTATTTGAAATACAATGGTCATTATTGTAATGATGTTTCGGAGACTTCAACATGTTTCGGAGACTTCAACAAGTTTCGGAGACTTCAACAAGTTTCGGAGACTTCAACATGTTTCGGAGACTTATACATGTTTCGGAGACTTCATCATGTTTCGGAGGCTTCAAAACAGTTAATGGAAAATTGACTTGGTAAAGTGTAGGTTATATAAAATTTTGCAGAGCTCACTGGACAACTTATTTTCATTACCAATTTCAAGTTAGAATTCTTACATATCATCCAGAAATGGTGATACATGAAGTAATTTAAACAGAAGCTATGCCCTTACAATGTGCTAACTATTGTTAACGGAAAATGAAGTCTCCGAAACAAGTTCTGGTAGAATATCTCAGATTCTTTCAGATATCTACTTTGCTGTCATTTAAATTTATTTAAATCTAATAATTTCTAAGCAGTTTGAGTAAGAAACAAGGCTATCTATGTGAAATACAATGGTCGTTATTGTAATGTTTCGGAGACTTCAATGAATGTTATCCCACCCATTTAATAATTTCTAAGCAGTTTGAGTAAGAAACAAAGGTATCTATTTGAAATAAGATAGTTAAATGTAATAATGTTTCGGAGACTTCAACATGTTTCGGAAGCTTCAAAACAGTTAACGAAAAATTGACTTAGTTAGTAAAGTTTAAAGTTGTATAAAATTTTGCAAAGCTCACTGGACAACTTATTTTCATTACCAATTCCAAGTTAGAATTCTTACATATCATGCAGAAATGGTGATACATGAAGTAATTTTAACAGAAGCTATGCCCTTACAATGTGCTAACTATTGTTAACGGAAAATTAAGTTTCCGAAAACAAGTTCTGATAGAATATCTAAGAGTCTTTCAGATATCTACTTTGCTGTTCCCTTAAATCTATTTTAATGGAGGTCCTCCCATTTAATAATTTCTATTAAAATCAGTTATAGTTTTTCCAAATCAATGATATTTTTTTTCAATGTGTTTTTTTTAAAACAACACTGATTTATATTGTGATATACAGCAAATGCAATGATTCAATTCAAAACATTTTAAATCAATAATTCAAATCTGCTACCCCCAAAATTGCAATGTTTCCACCGACAGGGTTCCATTTTACAACACACTACAGACAGTGGGAGCATGTAGGGCCATGCAGCTCAGACTTTGAAAATTATAAACATTGTTAAACAGTGAGTAATGCTTCCTCCTTTTCTTGATAGCTTGTTTAGTAATCATCTGTCTATTTCTTTCTACAACAATATGCATATTACTTTGTGTTTATATTAAATATCATATGCAAAATAAAAAGCATGGAAATTTCACACAAATCACTACTAAGCTAGCAATTTTCACAACTTCTCCATTATGATGGCGAACAAGCTTAAGAGGCCTATAAACCTCTATTTATTTGTTTGAAATAAATTTGTTTTCTAAATTTAATGTCAGACTTTATCAAATTACTGTAAACTTTTTTTCAAAACTGTCCCTTATTTACCAAACAGTTTTAGGTTACAAACATATTGGCCCGTATTCTGAAGTCAGGTTTAAATACCTTCAGTCTAAATTTAGACTCGAGTTTAGTTAAACCTGACTCAAACCCGAACTCCGGTCTAACTCAGGTTTTACTCCATTTCTGTTTCTGAAAGTCGGGTTTAGTTAGACCGAGGTTTAACTTTTGCTTTCGATTGTGATCGATAACAGCTAGATGCATATTAGTTGTTTCTTCATTGTTTTAATTGTAGTCAAATTATGAAAATATTGCCTGACTCTCATTTTTTTATATAACTGAATTGTCTCAACAATATTAAATGAATACCAACATAGAATTTGTAAATCAAAAGTAGGTAAGTCCTCAAAACGTTTACGAAAGGTAGTTGTCTTGAATTAAGAATATTTTGCCAAACATGCAGCGCGCATTCAATACTCAGCCTGAGCAGGCGCTCAAGAAAACTAGCAAGAAATTTTAGAAATTCCGTATAAACTATAAAATCCAGACACCTGACTTATTAATTAAGGAAGACTAGGAGAAGAAACAAGACTCCTCAATATATCTTTCTGATCACAGGGTGAGTTAACGTCCTTTGATATAATGACTATGATATTTGTGCCATTATAGTGCCAGCCTCGTGGTGCGGGTGCGAGTGTCAGTGTGTTATGACTGCTAGTGGACGACGTGTGCCATGAACAATAATAAATAATGGGAAAATGTTGAGATTTGTATCCAATTTAACACGCAAAGATTTTATTTTAAGTACTGGTTTGTGGTTCAGATTGTACTTTGAACCTTCACTATTAATGTGATTTGAATAAATTTGAGTAATTTCGTCTATAGTAGTGGCAGTAATTGCACTTGCACACGGTGCAGCAACGACTGCTCAGTAACAGTGTAGTCGGCCGACGAACGGAAAGCTACGTACGTATCAGTATCATGCAAGCCAACAAAATGTGATGCGCAGTGTGGAATTTTTCTGAGACGGCCTGTGTGCAATAACAGTTGCATTTAAACATCTTAAATGTTGCCATGTAGGCACAATTGTCATTTTGAAAGAGTCAAACCAGACTTAAACTAGGTACACCCAGTCTAAAATATACATGCAGGTTAAACCCGAATTAGACTAGAGTCTAACTCAAACCAGAGTTCAGAAACACAATGTTAGGAATTCAGTTAGTTAGACTCGACATCGGATATTTAAACTAAACTTAGACTCGGGTTTAAATTTAAACTTGACTTCAGAATACTGGCCATTATATATATATATATATTTATTAAATATTGCAGTGGAATGGAGGGTTTATTTACAAATCATGAAATGATTAGAAGTTCTTACCGATATTTGGCATGTAATCCTCCACATCATCAAGATTACTGTTTTCTGATTGGTTGCTAGAGGGGGGCGGGGTTGAGGGTTTCAGCATCTCGGCCCTCTTGAGGAATTCCATCAGATTGACGTCTCCAAACCAATCCTCAATAACGACCACCACATGGCAGACAGTCAGGAGAAAGGCTGCCAGATGCAGAGACTGAGAGGGAAAATAAACAACCAACAAAATCAACTCTTGGACGTCATTTCTAACTAGGACTCTTAACCACTTGACTGCGAACCATGTAATATTACGTGCTTGGCGAGTGTACATTGTGTGTGGATCACGTAATATTACGAGCTCATCGTATTGCGTGTTGTGAAGAGTCAGCACCGCGCTACTCATACCCCTAATGTGCAAACAGCACCTGAATATCAAAATTGAGACTATGGGCAACAGATGGCGCTCTTCCACAAAAATTACTGAGGCTTTTGCTGTGATTTATGAGCTCTCCCGAGTGAAGTGTACAGCATCTCAGTTCAAGATGGCGACTTACAGTGCAAGCAAATTGGAACGTATGTGATGAAAATTTTGATGATAGAACCAAAGATGATTTTAGTGAAGGATCTGTTGAGGTGTCAGAAGGTGAGGATGATTATTTTATGGACAAAGGAAATAGAAAAACCGATAAACATTGTCATTTTTTTTCCTAGAGTGTGTGTTGCTTCAAGTCCTAATTGCTAATAGTCCCATTCATAAGAAACGGCGTTTGTGTGTGTAAAAAAATGCCTCAGCACCAGGGGTTCAGTGCGCATTATAGCCTACAGCAGTCAAGTGGTTAAGCCCCATTCAGATAGAAATAGGTGTAGCTGTGGCAGCTCAGAGCAGTCTTGAAACACTCCGATGACCCTCTTCAGATAGCCCAGTAGCAGCTACGCCTTTTTGCCGTCTTAAACCATTCACACAGCAACCAGATAGGTGGAGTCATTACTCACCTTGCGAGACCGGAACACGAAGTGTATAATATGTACGCGCGATTGTCTTTTGTTTTTCGGCGCGGATGTTGATGAACTTTGCATGCATCACTGCGCAAGGAGTAGCAGAGACGGCTTAACTCATTCAGACAGAAGGTGAAGCGTATCAACTACTCCTTTTCGATGGCTCTGAAACACCTCCGGAGGTGTTTCAGAGCGAGCTCAGAGCGGGCGTACTTACTACCCCTTTTTGCCGGCTTAAACCATTCAGACAGAAAGTGGAGGAGTAGCAGAGCCGGCCAATTTGGGCTATCTGAATGGGGTTTTATTCAGTGATGAAAGTGAGTTAAAGGTATAAAAGGCTGACCTATAAAACAATACCTACATGTTCCCACCGCCATACATGTACTTGTGTAAAGAACAAAATACAATGATACAACCTGCAGAAATTAGCCTTGAATGATAAAAGAAGTGAATTTTGGTACATTTTTAACGTCGATCTCATATAAATTGACCCCTTGCTGTCAATCATTTACATTTATTCAGTCAGAGAGCCTGTATTCCGATACGGTACATGTATACATTCTCAATATACCAGTTACTGAATGGGCTTCCCACATCATGTGATTAGGCTGATTAGATCTCTGTACGCGGACCAACAGTCAGCTGTTAAATTGGAATGTGGCACTACGGACTGGTTTGATATCAAGAAAGGAGTTCGACAGGGATGTATACTCTCTCCTGCACTTTTTAACATTTACACCGAGAAAATAATGAGGGAAGTCATGGATGGTGTCCAAGCAGAAAATTTTGACTTGCTGCGTGTAGGAGGAGTAGAGCTAGGAAATCTGCGATATGCAGATGATGCACCTATGATTTCCAAATCAAGACCCGGCCTGAAAAGTATTGGCTCATCTCTGAATGAAAGAAGCAAATCATACGGTTTGAAAATGAATGCGTCTAAAGCGAAAGTTATGTATGTGGTTAAAGAAGAGGATGGAAATGATGAAGGAGTTAGTATTGATAACTCAGTACTGGAGGAGGTTGATCATTTCAAGTACCTTGAGGTGAGAATTCAGAAAGATGGTGACAATGGCAGGGAAATTAAAAGCCGACTAGCTATGGGTTTGAAGGCACTAAACAACATGAAGAAACTATGGCAAGGACAGGACAAGCAGACGAAACTAGTTCTCAGAGCCTGCATCTTCCCCATTGCAACCTACGCCTGCGAAGCTTGGGTGCTACGGAAGGCAGATGAGCGAAGAATCACTGCTTTTGAAAGCAAATGTTATCGCAGGATTTTGAGAGTCCCCTGGGTGGAACGACGGACAAATGAAGACATCAGGAATGAGCTCAATGTGCCTAGTGACTGGCTACTGCAATATGTGAGGAGACAGAAGCTGGGATACTTTGGTCATATCATGAGACATAGTGGTCTGGAGAAGAGGGTCCTTGGGGCACACATTCCTGGTAAACGTAGTAGAGGAAGACCAAGATGTAAATGGGACAAAACAGTGAGGGAGGCATTTGGTACCATGGAGAAAGCCACTAGAATGGCTCAAAATAGACGGTTGTACCACGCTGCCGTAAGAGAAGCTACGCTCTGACTAGAGTATGCTGTGACGACGACGACGACGAATGCACATATTGGAATGTATTCATGCCAGTCAAGTGTGTGTGCATGCTTTTAACGATACATCAGTGGGTGCCTCACCTAGGGTCTGCTCATCTGACACTTTGTATGGCCAACAAACTTCCACATGATCACTTAG
>JZLH01S0237983.1:53867-69018 GCA_001188425.1 Eucidaris tribuloides | reverse complement strand
AAATTTCGCTCTGAATAGGCAAGTTATAATTATTATCTATGTAAGTTACTTTTATTGTATTGGTACATGTACATGTTTCTGTCTAGTTTAGAAAAGATAGCTTTGAAGTTTGAACACACCAGTTGGTTTCTGCAAACATGTTACATGAATGCTTGCCATTGTATAGTTTAATGGTATTTACCCATCTTGACAAACATGTTCATGTATGATGTAATTTATAATGAAGAAGAGTGAAGATCTAATTTTAGTTTGAATACTACAAAGAATTTACTGTCACATCATACTGAAATTGACAAATACGTAAACAGCTGTCATGTTCATCATTTGTTATTGATATACTTTATATTACTGTATATATATCTGTGGTGTCATTGTCAGTATCACATATTTTATATTTCTGTTTTCGTTTTGTGTTCATGATTTCAGGATAGCAGTTCTCTTGTTCTTGGCGCTCCAGGCAGCTATTATCTACAAGGTAATTAAATGTGCATAGACTACAGTACATGTACATGAAAAATGTCTGCATCTCTCATCCTTTGTATATTATGCGGGCACATCAGTATGTGACCTGATCACCTTAAGAAACTTGTCATAAATTTCGCAAAGCAAGTAATTCTTCACCTATCATGAAGCATGATAGAGCAGGACAATGTGTTTTACTGTAAATGGTGTGCCAATATTAGTGCCATAGTTAGGGTTACCATTATATTTATATCCCTTAACTAGAAGGGATTGGAATCAACATAATGGTCAGGCATTCAGTCTGTTTGTTGCAAATATTATGTAACAAACTGCTCAGTTTTTGAGCAATGCTCTTGTTCATGGGGTGAGGATGTGCAAGACCTATTTTTAGCTCACCTGAGCCGAAGGCTCAAGTGAGCTATTGCGATCGCTTTTTGTCCATCGTCCGTCATCTGCCGTGCGGCGTGTGGCGTTCGTCGTATGTAAACTTTTCACATTTTCATCTTCTTCTTTAAAATGCATGATTGGATTTAGCCCAAACTTGGCAGGAATGATCCTTAGGGGGTGGGGATTCAAGGGTCCTCAAATGGTACACCTGGCCCCCCTGGGGGCCCAGGGGCAGGGCCCTAAAGGGCCAAAAGTAGGTAATTTTCAAACATCATCTTCTCTAGATCTGGACATAGTTTAGCTAAGCCACGGTGTGTGTAGATACCTCTATATGTGATGAATTATTGTTCCTCATGACAATGCCCAGGGTGGCCCCGTTTGGCCCGTGAGGGGGAAACAGGTTGGGGGAGGGCCCTATGGGAATAATTCACATTTACATCATTTTCTTTGACTAAACTTGGTGGGAATGATCCTTCAGTAGGGGGAGGGGATAGAGGGTTTCTAAATGGTACATGTGGGGCCCCCATGGGGGCATGGGGGTCAGGGCCCATGAGGGCCCAAACTAGGTAACTTTCTAACCACAAGCCCATTTGTAACCAAACATGGATGGTAGGTGCGTAACAGGGACCTCAATGTTATTTGGGGGTCAAAGGTCACATATGTAGGCCAAAGGTCAAGTGAGGTCAAATGATAGTATATACCTGCAATTTCTACTGGGGTTGGTATTGGCCCATTTGTAGCTAACTTGGATGGTAGATGCCCTACATGTATAGGGATCTCAATGTTAGATTAGGGTCAAAGGTCACATAAGTAGGTCAAAGGTCAAAGGTCAAAAGTCTCGTTCATGTGGTTCCATTGGTGCCTAGATATCAGGCTCCAAGGGCCAAAACTATGTATATTTGATGTTTTCTATGGGCACTACAGAGAGTTTGCGAGACCTCAGGTGAGCGTCGTGTCCCCTGGGGCTCTTGTTTGGAATGTATTAGAAACTGTGTTGCCAAGATAACATCATATTATGCCTATAAATCAGGAAAATATTGTGGATCAACCGATCAAACCGTGGAGCTACAAACTACCTCATTTTTTTTAATGCAATGCTCATGAAGTTTGGCACATACAGTGGTGTTGTGGTGATGATTTATAAGACACATTTGAATGTGTTGGAAACTGCATTGCCATGGTACATGTAATAACATATTGTGTGATAAATCAGAGGAAAATAATGCCGATCAAATTACTTCCTCATTTTTTGAGCTATGCCTGTCAAATTTGGCACACATATTGGTGTTGGATGTGGGAGACACATTTTTTTATTTTTACCGATACTGTGTTTTCTTGGTAACGGCACATTAAGCTTTCCTAATGGGATGGGGGAAGTGAAGACATTTTGTAACCTGTGAAAACCACATTTGAATTTTTTTTTACAGTTCTGATATCTGACCTACATGATGGTGTTTGAATAGGCAAACATACTAGAACACAGAACTTTAAACAGTTATGCTATCACAGTACAAGAATTAGTGTCCAGTGGATAAAAACTCTGTAACACAGCAGTCTATGGGGGGAAACTGGAATTGTCGCTCATTGCTTTTCAGTTTTTAAAGTACTCATTACTAAATGTTTTGAACTGCAATTTTTCAGGACTTCATTTTTAGTCCTTATCAAAGGAACTAGGAACATGAGGGATCATGTTACTCTGATTTTTTTTTTTCAAACTAGAAGCATTGTTTAATAATGCCTTTAATCACTTTCAGTAATATTTCTAGTTTTTTCACCACTCACCTTTTCTTCAAAGGTCAAATTTATGTCCAGAGTCTAACATCTTCGCAGCCAGCTATCAGTACTCCAGAAGGCAAAGCCACTTTTGACAACAGTTACAGAGGTGAGACTCCATTTTGTTTTTATTTCATCATAATTCTGAAACATATCAAGATTATTTGCAGTTTACTAGTGTTGCACGACTAAGTCGCGAAAAGTCGTAGTCGCGACTGTCTGCACAGAGTCGCGACTCCGACTATCGGAACGCAATAGTCGACTTTTTATCACATGTTGATTTGTATTAAAAACTGAGTCAAAAGATGTAGAAATTGAACAGAACTACCAATCATTTATCTACCATTTTGTGGCAGAAATGTATCCCCTATCTCTCTTCGATCACAAATCAAACAGAACTGCCAAAATGTACTTGGAGCAGCCTATAATCATGCAATGCTATCATACATGTGTTGCCGTATACGTTGCACTCACTGCGACTCCGACTGCGACACCCATGCACCCACACCACCGATCTTGAACACACTAAGACGTTGAACACCGATAGTCGACTAATAGTCGGAGTCGCGACTATTGGTGGGCGACTAGTCGACTCTCTAAAATGCTGAAGTCGTGCAACACTACAGTTTACACGGCATCCAAAATGTGATTGGAAATGCGATTGCAATGGACGATCACTCTAATTGCGTTTTTTTGACCCATCTGAAAACAAACTGCATACTATGTAGTGTTGCACGACTAAATCGCCAAAAGTCGGAGTCGTGACTATCGTCGAGGAGTCGCGACTCCGACTTTAGAAATGCCAGAATCGACTCCATGTAATCACATAATGTATGCCATATAAACCAGTCAAACATCAATGATAATGTGTGGGACTAATGGTAGATAGTCAATTTTGGTATGATCGTAATCACAATTGAAACAACAAAAGTTCAAAAACAATTTTCAAAATGAACTAACCATTATCATTGGTAATGAAATTGGACAACAATGGGCTGCTTTTGCATCAAAATCGCTGAAAACATTGAAGGAGGACAGTGAACAGTCATTGTAAAGGTTGTAGTGTGCTTCTTTTTACCTATTGATCATACCAACAGAACATAATGCCAAGAGTTGGCAAATAGTCGGAGTCGCGACTTTTGATCGGCGACTAGTCGACTCCCAAAAATTCTGGAGTCGTGCAACACTAATACTATGTACATGTAGAATCATATTACAAATCAAATCGTGAAGGTCAAATCAAACTCCAGAGGTATTTAATAATTGTAGGGCCTGTGTGGAAAACAGTGCTCAACCACTGATGAGCTACCCTACTGAAAAAAGACATAAATAATTAATTAAAAAATAATAATCATAATTCTTTCAAATCACATTGCATTTTCCTTGTGAATGGCTTGACCTGTAATACAAAATTTGGGAGGTGGAGCTTTATACATGTATGTTACCTTTCATATGTTCCTAGCAGGCCACAAGAAAACAGTCTATATTCCATTATACTATTGCCATATAGGCCTATATCAGTCAGTTTATTGAGGTGCTCGCCTGAGGGTCGGGGTCATTATAGCATTATAGCAGTTTTTCCCCAAGGGGTATTTAAGTTGGTGCATGTATAACCACAATATTGATACAGCCCCTGATGCACAAATGACTTTATAATATGGGAACAAGGGGTAACTATATTTGCCATTTGTGAACAACAAAGGACCACTGTCAGAGTGCTGTGTGTCCAGTCCTATGGATGGAGAAGGAATATCAATCAACCATTTCATTGTTGTTAACTTGGTCCTGTCCATACTGTATGTATGTTTGAGAAAAAAAACTGTGATGACAATTTAGACTATAAAGCTCACACTTGTATGCTGATGGTAAAAGTTATATTCATAGATGTGTCTTATTGTATTACAGTCAAACTAAATTTGTCAGGATTGGACTTGAAATGCCTGTCTTTTCACAGAAAAAAAATGTAATTCTGTATTCTTTTATCAGGAACCGAAAGTCTATTTTGCTAAAAACAAACAAACAATAGTACCTCATTCTCTACCAGTTTGCAGTCAACCATACCAACATGTACATGTATGACAATTCACAAGATGTGTTGATACAGTTGACCATGTATTACACAGTATGTAAATTGTCATCTTATTCTGTATAGCTCACAGAATAATTGCATGCATATGAGATGAGGTTGTGAAGGACGACGATAGATTTGATATGCACGATATGCCTGTCCCATAGTGCTTTGCACCAATATAAATGCACGAGGCCTCGATCTCAACCTCCATGATCTCATCTCAAATTCTAGAAAGATCCTCCACTTTACATATGCAGCAACCTCACTGGCTTCAAATTACATGTAGGTCAGCTGTGCGACCTTATGGTTGAAAGTCTGAACATTCCATTTCATTCACAGTGCTCAAGGCTGTTCCGCTGATATGGTAAAAAAAATAATAATTTCAGCATCAGATCCATCCATCATAGTGACCAAACATAAATTCTTTGAGGATAAATTGTCTTTGCTACTCTTGCTCTGAGCAGGTCATGGAATAATGGGATTGTTATTGGACCCTGTCTCATGACCTCATCTGTATCTGAATTTCAATTTAAATGTAAATTCTGAGTGATTTATGGACTGTTGTAATTGAGTGCATTAGAATTTACATAATTTTAACCCATCGACTGTACAGGAACCAGACTATCATGTATTAAAGGTTAGTGACATGATTAGGAACGCTTGAACATTCCTCAAGAACCAAATGAGTTGAAATATATACCAACTATACACTAACAGGAGTGGATCTCCCACCTGGGAGGATTTGTTTGTAATTTGTTTACTTAAGGAGAATCAAGCATAAACATATGAGTATCTTAATTTTATCCGGGGACGATAAAAATAAGCCCCATAGAGAGCCACACAGCCGGTTTCCAGGCTACGAGTAATATTGACATTGTTTATTTTAGAATGAGTCAACGTTTGACTGCAAGATTTTCACAGGAGAATCCTTGCATAGTTTCCTTGATTCTAGAGTAGTTTCAGCCCAAGTTGAGGACTACCCCAATCATGTCATTTACCTTTAATTTGATGGAAATTACACAATCTTTGATGTACTGGGCTAGTTAGCCCATTCTGGACTGGTGACTAGTAATCATTCTCAGGGCTAGGGGAAATGTGTGTAGCAAACTCAAACTATCTTCAGTTGGTCAAATCTATCCAGAATGGTTGGAACATATTGTCATGTTAAGCATGTTTATGTACATTTGTTGAAGTACACGTAGTATCACTTCATCACTTCATTGTTGGATGATTACACAAACTACTCCACCTCCCTATTTCAGTCTATCATCAATATGTAAACTTAACTGTCTCAATTAATATCAGGATGTAGGGTTTATAATTCCTTGCATATTTCTACTCTGTGCGGTTACAGTACTCTTAAAATCTTATGTGCTATTATCAATTATGTGCGTTCTTAATCTAATCACAAGTATCAAGTCGATCCAATCAGACAAGGTTGGAAAGGTCAAATCGGTTTCGGTAATTAAGTGTATTTTGCCTGTCTCTTGTCATCTTCTGCGTCTTACATCACTAATTTAGGGAAAATGTGAACATCTGTAGCTTGCTTAGCTCAACCTAGTCTGAGAGTAGGAAAACCACTAATTACTTTTGCATTGGTGCAGCTAGAGCAGTGAGAAATGCAACAGAAAATTAGTGTTGCACGACTAAGTCGCCAAAAGTCGGAGTCGTGACTATTGTCAAGTAGTCGCGACTCCCACTTTAGAAACTCAAGAATCGACTCCATGTAATCACATGCCATATAAACCAGTGAAAACATCGATGACAATGTTTGGAACTATGGCAATAAGTCAATTTTTCAATGATCGTAATCAGTTGAAAGTTGAATTTACACTGAAATCATTGAAGGAGGACACTAAGCAGTTATTGTATAGGCTATAGTGTGCTTCCTTTTACCTATTGATCATGCCGACAGAACTGAACGCTGAGAGTCGGCAAATAGTCCGAGTCGCGACTTTTGATTGGCGACTAGTCGATTTCCAAAAATTGTGGAGTCGTGCAACACTACAGAAAATGAGTGTTACTTGATGAAAAATCATCCTTTTGTATATTGGGTGGAAATTTGTAAAAGCAATCTTTGTTTGAACCTAAATGAAATCTTTATTCGGCTGGTGGGCATTAAATGGTAAATATGTGATTACATTAATTTGTAAAATTATTCATTCCTCCAACTAACCAGATATTAAGTAAGTAAGAAAGAAAGATACTAACATAATAAGAATGAAAATAAACCCCAGAAAATAAAGTAGTTAGTTTTGTGCTGCAGTATTCAGTAGTTGAGCTAAGAAGTACATGTAGCTCAGTACAAAAGTTTCAGATATCGTATTTCTTAGCTTTATTTGCTAGATTCTCAGCCCATGATTCAGTTTTGCATCAATTGACTGTACAATGCTTATTTGAAGATGGAAGAAAACATTTCTTTCAAAAGATATTACTATGTTTCAAACATGATTGTATCAGTCCATTACTTTAATAAATCTATTATTTTAATCAGTCCATTGCTTTAATGAATAAATGAAATAGAATGAATCCAAGATCTCTTGAAAAGAATTAATCTCACATCCAGGGCTACATGTGTGCATACACAGCTTGTATTCCAGTGAAAATTGTACTTTAAAACCAAAACAAAAGCCACAAGCCAAGTATAACAATTAATATGATCCTTACCATAATGATTGTCTAAGGCTGAGCAACAATGAAATATAACCTTCTAAAATATTAGTAGAGTTATTCTAAACAATGCATGTAAAAAGTGACAATTGCCAATAATTAGCATATGTGCTGAGGCTATTATGGGAATTCGTAGTAAACTGTTTCCATTGCAACAAAAGAGCTGAGAAATATAATCAGTTAAAAGTAATATTATGCCATGCCCTGGTGGAAATATATTTACATTGGCTAAAAGAATAAAGTTACAATATCATACCACAATGACTGTGTCAAAGACTGAAAGAAAAAAATAATTGAACAGAAATAGCTCATGGCTAATTGTTCACTCAAAGAGTATATGACCTCCAAATTTATCACTGAAAGTTTCAAATCACAAAGATTGTGTTACTGATTTGAAGACAAGGCTCCCATGGTGGCCATGGCTTAAGATTCAAGAAACCTTCACCACTCACAAATCCTTCCCCGCCCCTCCCCCCCCCCAAAAAAAAGAAATTGTTCTGAAACTAAGAAGGATTGTAAATAAAAGTTGAATAAACAATGGCCATTGATTTACAGGTATTAAATTAAATGTTCCACAGTAGGTTACATGTATATAAAACTTGTGCAAATGGTTCTATTATGGAGTGTGATGATGTGATCATTTAAACCTCATTCTATAGTCATTCTAAACAATTTTCGGTACTACATCTGATGCTATTTTCTGATGTCTTCCATGACAAGTAGGGGCCTACCATACATGCACTGTACCTAATTAACCAGTGAAAGATTGATGAAAATTATTAGATCAACCGAAACTATACCCTGGCTTGCAAAACACTAAAGGAGAATCCACAGTTGGCGAAATGGTGATCAAAACACGTCATTGTAGTTGGAATTTAATGCTTTGTGTGCTGTTTGTGCCTGCCACACATACCTCAATATTTGTCACCTTTTGTTACTAGTAATCATTTCATCAAATAATAGCCTTCAATAGTTAGAGGATCACAATAAAATGGCAATGGATAGTACACTGATTGCGGCACGATCATTGTCACAAAATGCATGCTTCAGTTCTTGCTGTAAACACACAATTCAGAGTGGATTAAAAATATGATTGAAAAACAGGGTCATCAATTTTAGTCTGTTCAGAAAGGTCACCAAAGACAAGGTAGAATTAGTCACAGTCATTAAATGTGATGTACTTATTCATTTTTTAGGTAAAGGACAATAAAGTACAATTTTATTGTAATACTGACCAATGAAAATTAAATATGAAAAAGGCAATGTTTTACTGTTAATTGAAATCTATGTGAATTGATGTTTTGGGGGGTCCAGCAAGCTTTAATACATTGAAGTTGATGAATGAGATTTTCATTAGGTATGATGAGCAGACGGGCAGTATCATTAAACTGTGTAGATTTTCTGCTGAAGTGGATAATATCCTTATACGAGCATGAATAAACAGGTAAACTAAAACAAACAAAATGTTCATAAACTGAATTTTTTCTTCCATTAGCTGAATTGTTTTTTGCATGCAAATGAATGGCAATGACGTGATTGGGAAATAAAAAATGTCTCTCAAAACCAAATGAGTTGAAACATACACCAATTACACACTTACTTGACTGTATATCTAGACTAGAAGAATTCGTCTGAAATTTGTGTAATAATGTAGCGGTAGTATGAATTAATGTATGACTCTGATATACATGTACATTGTACCTATAGAAAGCTACACAAGAAATGTGCGTTTGACAGCACAACATACTCGGAGTAATTGTTTAAAATGAAGTGGACATTTCAGTATGAAATTTTCACAGCAGAAACATTGAACAATGTACTTGATATCTAGATTGGTTTATTTCCAAATGATGACTCCTAATCCTGCTATTTCTCTTAATATGCATACGTCTGGCATGTCAAATCCGACAAAAACTAGGGAAAGGGTCAATTTTATGCTCCATTTTATCATCTGAGGAAATGACCACCATTTAAAATGCCTCCCAAGACTTCAGTATTTATCTTGTAACAACTAGTTCTAGTCTAGATGTCTGAGGAGTTACTGTTCTTTATAGTTTTCTCCATGGTATTATTATCCAGCCTCCTTTTCAAACTCACTCAGCACAGAGTAGCTGTAAAGTTTATTATCATGTATTACCATCATAAAATGGTGAAAAAGCAATTCCCTGGAAAAAACCCCAGCTATTCAAACAAATTGTAAAAAGCCATTAACCCAAATTTGCTCAGTTCATTTCACTTTATTAACACACTACACACCTACCCACAACATACACATGTATCCCTTTTCCCTTAATATAATTTTCAGTGTATCACAGAGGAAACCACTATGCTCATTGCAAATACAGAGTCAACAAGAAGTTACACTGTAAGAGGAAGTCAATGTGTAATTGCTAATGTGATCAAATAGAATAAAATGTATTAAAATTGAATTGGCCCAGTCCATTACAGTGTACCCCAGGTATTCAGCTACTGTAGCAGATTTAGCATTCATAGTGCGGTGTAAGTAAAGTGAACTTTGCCCACATGCTGGTACATGTAAAAGGGCCATTAATTGTAGTAGCAAAGTATCTCAGACAAATATAGGTCAGAATCATAATTTACTCTCTCTTTTTCCTCATATGGAAAAAAAAAATCATATCTGTATATTTGGACAGTGTGTTATTGTTCCATGGTTGGTTCCATGCTACTGATTTTCCTTTTGCATCAGCTGTTTATAAAATTACAAAGTTTGAGCATATTTAGAATATTTTTTTTTATTTCCAGTCATTAGAAAATAGAGAAGGTTGGCCCCAAAAAGCTTTGTGCATTATAGATTTTAAGACAATGCAATTTGACTTGATATCAGGTAAGGCTCGTGAAAACTAAGTACAATGAAAAAAAAAATTATCAGCATATTTTTCTTAACATATCCCAGTATTACAAATACACTGATATTTTTGAGGATTTTTTTTTTTTCAAATCGTGTAACAATAACAACTTTCAGTTGTGTGGCTGTACATGTCAACATTAAAATAAGAAATCTATCAATTCCCCCCCCCCTCCCCTCGTGGAGTGTGAGTGGGGTGAACAGATATGATTATAAAATCAGCATTGTTATCTTCCCAAATAATTCTTGAAATGTCATAAGTAAATGCTATCATTTTATAACTCAGGGAGCAAAAACTCAGGAAGCAACGGCACTTTGACAGAATTCTCAAGCGATCAAAGCAGCAGACACTCTAAACACATTGCACTGGAAACCTGCATGAAATAATTAATGCTGAAGTCCACTTCATGTTAGTACCCTACTCCAGAATTAGAGGCTAATTATGATTTATTAGTATAGATATCCAGATATATAGCTTACATTAAAGGCAGGGGATCTCTTTTGCATGCCTAAAAATTACATTGTGAAAATACAATGACATCTAGAAGAAATTGCCATCTGGGAACCTTCAGCAAAATATAGGAGCTAAAAACTCAGTTTTAGTGGAATTATCTGATTAGAATTTTTTTCTTGCGAGGAAAAAATCCTACCATAGAACAGTACACTAAACAGCTATTGTTTATCTTTCGCATTTTTCAAATTCTAGGTAACCACTGACACCCAGATTTCACAGACATGTCCTTCATCAATAGCCCAAGGGCATGGGTCATCTTTTCCTGGTCTGTGGGGATGTTTGCGAATGAGATCCACTGCCTTTAATAGTGAGCTTAATGATCATCGCATAAACTTGAGCAGAAAGACCCCCCCCCCCTTCTTCTTTTATGTCCATCATCCCTGAGCAGGGTCATTCGTGTATTATTTGGCCTGGCAGTCACACAGTGGCAAGCCCTCACCTTAAAGATTGTGTCATTGATTTGCACGTCAAAAAACAGTAAATGAATGAAATCAGCTGAAATCATATCCAATGTGAAGATTAATATAAATAAACACCTCTCATAGAGACTTGGGGTAAAATATTGAGTTTTGGTGAAAATCTGGACGGTTAAACTTCATACTTTTTCCAATTACTCGGAAGCATTTTCAAAAAATCCGCGACGTCAAACGTGCACGTGCTGTTCCAAAATTGTCCGATCAGCCGTTAGCTAAATGTCGTGCGGAGGTTAGCCGTTGACCAATCAGTGCGCTGCGCTGGTCTTCCGACGTTACACAATAACCGCGATTCGCAGTTTGAGCAAAATTGAAACTTACGGAAAGAACATTCTGGTAACATGTCGTTATTAGCTTTTCTCATAAAACAACAAATTCATGACGTATGGATCTCAAACTTTCAACACACAATTTGTAAGTACTAAACTACCGTTTGGTATTGATAATGAAGGGAAGTAATGGACTTGCACATCCCTGACACAATCTTTAAAGATTGGGTTATTGATGTGCACATCAAAAAACATCTATATGAATCAAATCAGCTGAAATCATATCCAATGTGAAGTTTAATATAAATAAACACCTCTCATAGAGACTTGGGGTAAAATATTGAGTTTTGGTGAAAATCTGGACGGTTAAACTTCATCCTTTTTCCATTTGCTCAGGAGCAATTTAAAAAATCCGCGATGTCAAACGTGCACGTGCCGTTCCAAAATGGTCCGATCAGCCGTTAGCCAATTAAGGTCGCGCAGGCGATATCCGTTAGCCAATCAGGGGGTTGCGCTCGTCTTGCTACGGTGCACAGTAACCGCAATTCGCATTTTGAGCAAAATTGAAACTCACAGAAAGAACATTCTGGTAACATGTCGTTATTAGTTTTTCTCATAAAACAACAAATTCATGACGTATGGATCTCAAACTTTCAACACACAATTTGTAAGTACTAAACTACCGTTTGGTATTGATAATGAAGGGAAGTAATGGACTTGCACATCCCTGCAAATCAATAACCCAATCTTTAAAGACGCTATATAACACTGTGGAAGACCCATTTAAAAAAATTGTTGAACTTTGCTATCTGACATATCTGACAGTGTTTGAATGGACAAATAAACACAGTAGAACACAAAAGTTAAGATAGTTATGCTGTCACTAGTAAAATATGTGCAGATGCAAATGGCACATTAATTTATTCTCGGCCGATAGGAAATTCTGCAACACAGCAATCTATGGGGGAAAGCTGGAATGGTCTCTCAATGATTTTCAAAAGCACTTAATGTTCGTTTTAACCTAAAAAATTTTCAGGGCTCCATTTTTAGACCATACCAGAGACACTGGTAGCATGAGGAATCATATAGCTCAGATTTTTTAAACTACAGTACAGACATTGTTATACAGTGTCTTTAACTAACCACTAGTTCAGGCATACAGTATTGGAGGGTGTCCTTATAATGTTTGTACAGCATGTGTCCGTAAATAAATACCATAAGTCTACATATAATCTTTTGAACAAATATGTTTATATCCTTGAATATAAAATGTATCCTGTTCAATGTACAGTATTGGTCAAAATAATGTAGAACACCTGGAAATTCAAGGTTTCTTGCTACATGTGTACCAGTAAAAATAAAATATCAAATTTTACATGGTAGAATTATTGAAGCAAAGGGTGGGATAACATGAGATGTTAATAAAAAAAAAATATTGTGAGAATATAATAATTCCACCAGTGCCCTATCTATAATTTGTAGATATGAACAAGGAAACTTGAATTTCCTGGGCGGCCTAATAATCTTGACCAGTACTCATGTGCAAAATTTCAATAAGGTAATCTTACAATAGTGAAAATAAAAAAGATAAATAAAATCAGATGGTAGTATTTTTTTTTCACCCCAAGGGTAAGATCATTGTTAAAGACACTATATAACATTGTGTAAGACCCATTTAAGAAATTGTCAAACTTTGCGATCTGATATATATGACAGTGTTTGAATGGACAAATAAACACCCTAGAGCACAAAAGTTCAGATGGTTTTGCTGTCTCTTGTAAGATATGCACAGATAAAAAATTGCACAGGAAATATTCTCACCCGATGAAAATTCTTCAACACAGCAGTCTATGGGGGGGAAACTAGCCTTTTGACAAGGCATTGTGGGTGTGGGTTGTCCCTCACGCCATTATGCCTCTGAGTAGTAGTTGTATCCCGTGCGCCTAAAAAGAGACTAATTATAATGCCTACACTCCTGGCGCACCGAAAGATTGGGTGTTCACCCACAACGCCTTTTCTGTTTTGCACTCAGGAACCAAACTAATTATATATTCAGGACAGGTCTTGGAGCCTCATATGGACCGACCATGAATATTCATTACATAATCGGTTTGTTGCCCAATCCACGTTACGGACCGGTTTCAAATCGTACAGTATGTGATTACACCGTAGGGGCCTCCTGTTTGAAAAGCAAGCTATTTACCATAACACTAGAAGGAATTTGAAGAAACTAGCTATTTTACTCATTGCAAAATACTGCGTAATTGCATAAATGTAACGAATCTTAAGTCGGAAAATAGAGAGTCAACGTTGATAACACAGTTTCAGAAATCTATTCACCTACTGTAAACATGAATGCATCCATCACATGCGTCCAGTGCATAGCGCATACTGCATGCAGTGATGATATGTGCGGAGTTTTCTCTACGTGTGTACTATGAATACACATTCTCGCCCGCTGTGAATCGTGAAAGTCTGATTCTGATTGGCTGCCACCAAACGGTGGCAGATTTTGGCTGCAAAACAAAGGTTAGAATAAGAAATTTGATGCAGAATAACAAAGGCCGAGGGGCTTTGCCCCTCGCCTGCTTTGTCACTGGGGTTAGCGCGGTTAGTCTCGTTCCAGGCGCTAGTGGGGTATTGCGCTGACGGGGGAAATCATTAAGCCGTGAGGACTTGATCAAAGGCTAGGGGGAAACTGGAATGGTCTCTCACTGACTTTTACTTGTTTGAAGCACTTAATGATAATTTTGAACTGTAATTTTTTCAGGACTTCATTTTCAGACCTTATCAAAGATACTACTAGCATGGGGAATCATGTAGCTCACATTTTTAAAAGTGGAAATATTGTTATACGATGCATTTAACACTGGGATGATGGATCAGACCCTGAATAAGTTGATGATTCAATTCTGGAAAATGCTACTTTCTACTCATACACATATTTGACATGGTCAGAATCAGGGATGAGTATAATTTTGGTCCATTATGTCTGTTTTATGCAAATTCGCCTCACATTATCAAACCTTAGAACTACTAGTTGTGGATGAATGTGTACACACACCAAAATATAAAGCCCCCCTCTGCCAACAATATGGTATTGTAGCCGTAAAGAATATTCATTACCTGGCATAGAGACAAATCTGTTTAAATAACAAAACAGAATAAAGAGAGAGAAGGAAATGGGAAATAAAATGCACCAGTGATTTGTAAGTTTCATATTCATCTAAAAATAATTTTCATTGACAACAAAAGCATTGAATTTGTTCCCACGTTCGTAAACACTGTTCATTACCTTCTTCCTGTCAAATGGGGGAAAAAAAGAAAAACAACTTAAATAAAAAGTAAAAATGAAATGTATGAATCATTTGTATCATGTTTGCTTGACTGCAGTCCAAAGATTGGTGTAGATTTCATCACCATACACGTCAGTCATGAAACAGCCTTCGAAAAATCATCCATCACAAAAAAAAATGAAAAGTACCATACCGGGTAATCATGTTATTGCCATTTAACCTATTTGCTCACTTGCATGAGATTGTGTGTGCAAAACACAGTAAAAACTTATTGTTGTGTGAAATTTTTGGAAATTCATTTTGCTGATGATCTGACACAATCACATTAAAGGTATTGGCTAACATTTACCACAGTTAAAAAAATCTGAGC
>JZLH01S0237983.1:35527-45948 GCA_001188425.1 Eucidaris tribuloides | reverse complement strand
GTTTAGTTTACGTTCTATGGTAGAAATTTTTTTCTCGCGAAAAAAAATTCAAATCTGAGTCTAACGGTCACTATAATTCCACTAAAGCTGAGTTTCTAGCTCCTATATTTTGCTAAAGGTTCCCAGATGGCATTTTCTTCTAAATGCCATTGTATTTACACAATGTTAATTTTTAGGCATGCAAAGGAGATCCCCTGCCTTTAATTGTCCAGATATTCAATAAAACTACATATTCTACCCAAAAGTCCTATGACAGGTGTTTATTTATATTAATTTGTGAACAATTTGGGCTGATTTCATTAATTTTGCCGTTTTCTGGCGTGCTGAATGCTGAACCCTATCTTTAATGATTCTAGTAGGATGGATCCAGCGCCATTGATGTAATTTTCTTCATTTAATCTTGTCTCCACATTGTTGCATCTCTTTTTTCCTCTTCCAATGTAGACTGGATGACCTTATTGTTGGTGCCCCCATGCATACAGATAAGAGCAGTGCCATAGAGAAGTGGGAGGCGGGGCAGGTGTATGTCTACCGTCAGAAACCCGACGTAAGTAGGGGTGTCTGCTGTAACCCATTCTGTCTCAAGAGCCTCGCTTGCTTTAAAAACCTGACATGATACTTTAAGGCAAATTTCACCCTGACGTCAAGTTGGTTTTGATAAAAGCAGGAAAATGAGAGAAACATATTAATGAAGGTTTGACGAAAATCCATCAAAGAATAACAGAGTTATGGAATTTTAAAGTTTTAAATTTGTGACGTCACATGCGAGCAGCTCCCCATATGTCGTGTGATATAATTTCCATAAAGTGCCGTTTTTCTCAGAAAATTGAAAATGATTTTACCTGTGCATTCAATATATTATCAGAAACATTATTTCATACAGGCTTCTATGAAAAACACCCATTCAATTATCATGAACCCATTAAAACATGGCAATTTATGGAATTTATATTACATGACATATTGGGAGCTGCTCTAATGTGACGTCGCATAATTAAAACTTTGAAACTTCATAACTCTGTTATTCTCTGGTGGATTTTCGCCAAACTTTCATAAATATGCTTCTCTCATTTTTTTGCTTTTATTAAAACAAACTTGACGTCAGGGTGAACCTTGCCTTTAAACGCGGTGTATAATTTTGGTGCATGGTGAAAAATGAATTTTTCTCCTAAAGCACATCAGTAGATTTTGACCAAAATTCGTGGGAATGATCCTTACAAGGAGGAGATAGAGGGTTTCTGAAATGGTACTCGTGGCCCCCATGGGGACCCAGGGGGCAGGGCCCATAAGGGCCAAAACTACATGTTGGTAACTTTCTAACCACATGCCCATTTGTTACCAAACTTGGATGGTAGGTGCATAACAGGGACCTCAATGTTATTTGGGGGTCAAAGGTCACATATGTAGGTCAGAGGTCAAATGAGGTCAAATGTTAACATACTAGGATGACAAATTATGGCTATTGCCATGTTTTTATGAAAATGGATGTTAAAACATGGCAAAATCAGCTATATGGCATGGGGATGCAAAATTTTCCAACTGGTTCATGTGGCTCCATTGGTGCCTAAATATCAGGCTCCAAGGGCCAAGACTATGTATATTTGATGGTTTTTCTATGGGCACCACAGAGAATTTGCGAGACCTCAGGTGGACGTCGTGCCTCCCGGGGTTCTTGTTAGAGTAATTTAGATGGACCAATATTATCTATCAATGCCCTGCATATTCTGAAATGATTCCATATTTGTGAAATTAATAATTTGGTACATGTCATTCATCCAGTCACTGTAATATGAAATGTTGATATGAATCAAAGAACTAGACTTATTCGTCTAATAAAATCCTTGTTTTTGCCAGTAATTACATGTAGTTTATATCAACAAAATGTCACTGTCTTTTAGATATAAGTTCAGCTTTACGTCATTCTACTATAAAAGAGGACAACTTTAAGTACCATACACATCAATTCTGAGAATTAAGTGTCCCATTTTGATGGACAGGTAAGGACTGGAAATTTGCTGGAAATTAGAATACATTGTTCAAGTGGGGTTTCTTTTCACTGAAAGTATGACAAAAATGTTGAAAATTAGATTTAACAGTCAAAACATGTTTCTCTTTCCCACCTTCAGTGAAACAGAATAATTGGGCACCTTTGAAGGGGCAAAGGCACATTCTACCTCCCCTTTCACAGCCTTTCAGCAAAAATAAAGTGAAAAATATATGAATGAAAAAATTAATAAAAAAGAAAGACAGAAACAAAAGAAGGAAGGGAGGAGAATAAATGAAGTTTACACACAGTAGTGGTAGTGCTAGAGTATGCCATTTTCTGTCCATTTTGTGTGAGTTTTCATTGGAAAGCTGAAGTGACAGATTATTTTTTCTGAAATTCTGTTTAAAGTGAAAAGCAACTGACATCTGTAGTTACACAATTTATAATACATAACAGGATAGGAATTAATTTTTATTTTTTAAGGGCGATTTTTATTTGAGTCTTGGGGCTATTTTTTGAATTTGGGGGGGGGGGGCTATTTTTCTACCACTGGGGCTACTTTTTTGTTGCACATCAGAAATTTTAAGAATGAAATAAAAGATTGCCAATGTTTTAGCTGGTGCTTCATCCATAAAAGCAACCATTTAATTCATTTTTGTTTCAATACCATAATAAAAAAAAAAATGTGAAATTTTTCATAGCAAATCTGAGGGCGATTCTGAAGGAAATGTTCGCCCCAAAGAATTGGGTTTTGGAGATTCTAGGAGGCGATTTGGGCTTTGCCAAGGGCTAAATCGCTCGTCGCCCTGGGTTATTTCCTATGCTGATACATAATAGAAAACTTGTATTCTTATATAAAATATATGATCATTTGAATAAATTGTGCAATTTCAATTTCTTCTTTTTTACTAGCACACATTTGAAGATGCTCAGCTTCTGACTGGATCAGCCATCAGGGCTAGGTTTGGATATTCCTTGTCAAGTCTAGGAGATATAAACCAAGACGACTTCAATGGTAAGATATAAAAATAGTAGTAATAAAACTTATAAAAATTGTTATTTGGGTGGCAGTAACTCATCTGAAATTATGCCTTTAAAGCCCGAGCATACAGCGTGTTTCTATTGAAGGTTGTTTTCCGGAATGAACCGGCTAATGGAGTAAAAGATCTCAATAGAAACAGACCTTCTCCGTCATTATCCGTCTTTTAAGTGGAGAAAGTTTCGGCGCTAATTATCCTGCTTTTTGTAGGATAATAGCGGAGAGCTATACCGTAAGATACCGTAAGACATCAATAGAAACAGCCAGTTGCAGTATCAACAGATTAGTAACCGGAAATCGACAAAACCATGTGATCGGAATACATGACCCCTGGCTGCAGTGCACGTGTGTTTGATTGAGCATAATTTTAACCGCGCGCGTCCCACAATACCTTGCGGCAACCCAGGTCAACGGACTCTTAGCCGGTAATCGTACGATCCCGGTAGGATCGATCGTGCTTTGTGGAAAACGCAATTCAATAGAAAAGCACCGCTCTTCGCTAATTAGCCGGTTAAATTTTATCCAGATAAATATGGTATGCTCAATAGAAACATGCTGATAGTTTTAGTAAATAGTGAAAAATGGTTTGTTTTTTCTGCTATTGTGTTTGTTAGGTAGACCTGTGTCATCCATACTGACATGATTAGGAATACTTGAAAATGCCTCAAAAACCAAATAAGTTGAGACATATACCAACTAACACTGGCTGGAGTGGATCTCTCAGCTGAAGGGATTTGTCTTTGACCTATTGGAGACGATTTGATTTTACTATAACACACATTTTCCATAGACCCCGAACACGAGTTAACTCATACTAGTCTCCAATGGGGCAATTCAAATTTTGTTTTGATATTGTACATGTATTTGTTGCATTTTAATATTACCCAAAATTAATGATGATTGATAAGAAATTCTTTAAATAGTTTATGAAAATAAATCTTCGAATGAACCATGTATATACATTGCAGATTGGCGCGCAAGTTCCATCATCATTGTTGATATAAGAGTTTCTGTTGTTGTTTTTTCGCTTGCAGACATTGCGATAGGTGCACCATTTGATGGCGAGGATCAGACAGGTCTTGTCTACATATATCATGGTGGTGGTCCAGAGGGACTGAAAACTCCAGCTGCACAAGTAAATAATATGACAGCTACCATTAACTTGACCTCCAAAATCCCCCCTTGAACAGTTATGTGGTATGCTCCAGTTTTGTTCATTGTAGTGTCCTGTCAGAAGATGCTATTGTCAGTTTTAGGGGGTAATTGAGAGGGGCAGTTTCTGTGACAAATTCTAATCCTTGTCCCATTAAATGGTCTATGCATTTTACCTCTTCTGACTGCAAGAAAATTATTAAGCTTCCAGTTTGCTTCATATTCTAGGAATTTCATAAAAATGCTATATTTGGTCCTCTTTTTTCAATAGACCTTGCCACAAGGGTCAAAGTGAGAAAAACATCCTCAAAATAAATGACCTACTTATGGAAATTAGCTCTACATATGTTTCATTTTCAACATTTCAGCCATTCTCAGTTATGTTTATTGGCATTTGAAATGTTAAACACAAGCCGAACACAAACGAACCTGTTTAACCCTCTGACCTCCAAGCTCCCCCAAAACTCGTTTGACCTACTAACTCACTCAATGGCTTGGTGTTAATGAACAAAGTTGATATGATTAAACATAGGTTCCCTTGAAGGGTATGATGTTGGTTGGCAAAAGAAGTATAAACAGAACTGAAAGTATTTAGGAGCTTAGAAGCTTGTCAAAATAGTAAAAAAAAATAGTCTCAAAAAAGTCCGGATAAAAGTCAGAAATAGCTTTAGCGTGAAGGATGTACTTATGCATATGTTTTGTTGTTTATCCCAATTTATATTTTTGTAATACAATAATATATTTTGGGCATATTATCAACAGTTTGTCCATCTGTTTTGTGTACTGCTTTGGCCACCCACAAGTACTCAAGGATATGTCAGAAGTATGCGATAATTATCTCAAAAGGAACCCAAACTCCCAATCCAGTTATGAGTAATACATTCTCTGATGCATACAAACATCAGCATTTTTCATTCACGACGCTGCAACTTTGCCGTGATACTGATCAAACTTTATTAGCCGTCTCGCCAGAAACATATGTACTCTGGGTATTTCTGTTTCTGATTGTTATTTGTGTTTCTAGTGTTACAGTTTTTAATCAAATCTAAATATCAAACAGAAAGGAAACGATTGGGACTTTTCCCCTCCTCCGGAGACTGTAGTGGAAATAGGTGTAAACTTCCCCTGAAAGTAATTAATTAGCCGGGCCCTTAACCCCTTGGGTGTCTCACGATAACCCGTTACTGTGAATGGAAATAAGTCCAGGTGTTTGAAGAGAAATCTTATTAGGGTTAGTGCCCGGGGTCTGATTATATAATTGGGTCTCGTTAAGTCTGTCGTTTTGAGTGATTTGAAACATGCATTTCATTTTTGAACTAGAACCATATGTATCGTGACAAGCAGCATTTCTAACCACAATGCACTGCCCACATCCCAATAACTGGGACGCATTTTTGTCTACCTTTGCAAGTAATTTACCAAGTTTACTGAAAATGTCATCCCCCCCCCAAAAAAAACTTTAATTGTTGTAAAAGCCACTGGCTAACATTTACCAAAGTTTAAAAAAAATGTGAGCTACATAATCCTCCACCCTCCAAGTGTCTTTGACAAGGTATAAAAATGAAGCCCTGAAAAAAATTGTATTTCAAAATGATTATTTAGTGCTTTAAGAAAGTGAAAATCGTAAGGTGACTGGATTCACCTCCTCATTTCCTCCCATAGACTTACCGTGTTTGGATCTAGGCTACTTTTTACTCCCTCCGAATAAAAATTGTTTATTCATTCATATCTTGCCAGTGACAGCATAAATTTCCAAACTTTTGTATTCCAGGGTGTTTATTTGTCCATTCCAACACTACTATGTAGCTCAGATAGCAAAGTTTGAAAATTTTTTAAATTGAAGCTCCACAATGTTAGCCTATCACTTTAATCTAGTATAAAGTTTTCAAATACGACAAGTACTAGGTGTTAAAAATCAAATTGGTTATTTTCAGTATGTAATAACACAAAAAAATATACACCAGATAATACTGGCATGAGTATGAGTTATCTTATGAACTGCTGAAAGAATTTTATTCAAACTTGGTAGCAGTATATTTTGTAATAATATAATGGGCTGATCAACTTTCAGGGGCAGTAGTCCAAGGTCACATGTATGTTGCCTAGAAAATAGAAAAAAAAGAAAAGAAAAACATGATTCAGCAAGTAGGGAATTACAGGGGATAAAGGTGTAAATGTTTACCAGTGTATGTCTGTCTTTCTTTTCATACTGTTCTCAGGTTCTGAGCCCATCCTCTTTCCAACTTACAAACATCAATACATTTGGATTCTCCTTGCAAGGTGGTCAGGATATGGATGGCAATGATTACCCAGGTATGTACATCCCAACTCCATTGTATTAATGTTTGATCCTCTACTGTAACATCATACAGTACGTGTGCTATCCTCTAAAACTCCAAATGGTTTATTCTCTTTTTTTACTTGATTTTGTGCATTCTGGCAAGTCCACTTTAATCAATAGGGGTGCTTAGAATTTGACACAGTAGAGGCTTGTGTTAAGGTAAAAATTGTCAATCTGTATTAATAGTCAATCATATACATATTACCCCCTTAATGTCCAAATGGTCTATTCCAGTTTTGTACATGCTCATGTACATTCTGACAAGTCTACTTTAAGCAGTAGGGGTGAATTGATTTCAATGCACAAGATCCCTGTTTTGAGGGTACATTTAGATATATAATACCCCCTAAATGACAAAATGATTCATTCCATTCTGGTACTGAATGGTATGCATTCTGACAAGTCTACTGTAACTACTAGGAATGCATAGTGTTTGACACATTCAATCTTTTTGTTATGGTTACATTTGTCACTTGTGTAAATGTGCAGTTTTTGTCGAGCCCACCGACGTGGAGGGAGACTAAGGGATCATTTTGTCTGTCCTTCCGTCCGTCCGCTACGCTTACAAAAACTTGAATATCTTTGCCCCCATTTGCCCAATTGTGACTAAACTTAGGTGGTAGATATCTCATCGAAAGCTGAAGGTCACCAGCAGAGGTCAATGACCTTTTTGAGCCCAATGTTAAGTTTTTTTAGTGAGTTTTGATAATGGCCCATAAATTTGCCCCTATTTGCCCAATTGTGACCAAACTTGGGTGGTAGATGTCTCATAGGGAGCTAAAGGTCATCACTAGGTCAAAGGTCACTGGCAGGGGTCAATGACCTTTTTGATCTCAATGTTAACTTCTTTTTGAGCAAGTTTCTGTGTACGCGAAACTGGGCGAGACACATTTTGGCTATCGCCTTGTTATTCTGTTGCAGTCTTAAAATTCTAATGATGATTAGAATGCAACAGAATGTTTCAGGCAAATTTAATTCGTGATAAAGAAAGAAAGAAAAAAAAAGAACGCAATGATCTGCTTGCCCAAGGACAAGAGGAAGGGGGAATTTGTGGTTGACCAAAAACTGACTGGACCGTGGCACATAAATAAAGTACCCTGTAGGGTATTATGTAACGTTCCATTATGGTACACTTCCTTCAACTAACTCAACAAGTAATATGATATGAAAGTGTGGCTTGACCTGACAGTCCTTCCCCTCTCAACCACGGATCAGGGCAATGAGACAGTTTATGAGTAGCACATGGGGACAGCCTTTCATTTGGTCATTTAAAGTTTAAAGGGAAATATTCACCAGACATTAAATGAGTTCATTCAACAGATATGCTCATCTAAAGCACAGGACTGAAACCCTAAAATTCCTAAAATAAATTTTAAAAAATTTTGTTCTTGTTGTTGTCTTTGCTTGTTTGTCTTAGATTGCTGTTATGTGTGTGTTTTTGTTTTGTTTCTCCAAATTGTTTCACAGGGAACCAAATGGCAAAAATTATTGGGCACTACTATAGAGAGTATAAAACTGTTATGTTACTAGAATGTGCGAGTTTGTGATTCATACTGATGACAATTAACCTGTTGGAGACGATTTCATTTCACTATAACGCACATTTTCCATGGAACCCAACACGAGTTAACTCGTACTTAGTCTCCAACGGGTTAAATACAACCATATTTTCTTTCTTTCAAGTTTTTTTTTTTTTTTTTTACTTCAGATCTGCTAATTGGGGCTGAGAACTCTGACAAGGCACTTCTAGTCAGGTCAGTATTTGAGTGTTGCATGGATGGCATAAACCCTTTCTGTACCACATTCAGTATGTTGACTGCAAAATCTATGGTGTTCTGTTATAATGGTACTTAGAGGGTTATTAAGGGAATAGGACAGAATGCTTATCCCAGATAGCTATTTTGGACGACACATATGATCATGGTGCTGACAGATATGTTATATAGATAACAATTTCATTTCATTTATCTATTTCCACGTGAGGCATAAAACAACAATATAGTTCAGACAAACATATTTTTTGTGGATTAATCACAAATAGGTCGAAATTTAGGCTTCTTAACCCTGACTAGGTCGGGGGGGGGGGGAGGGGGCCTGGGAGGCCTCGATGTTTTGTGCAATATGTTCGCAACGCGAAAAGCTCTCACCGCGATGTTTCATGACTTTTTTCCTCTAGTCCGTGCATCTTTTAAGACCAAATTTGCGACATCCGGGTACGCGGTTCCGAAGATATGCATAATTTTGTACATGCACGTCACACCAAAAATTGTTCAAAATATGATTTTGAGTACAATATCAATACAAATTGTGTTTTCAGCCAAATATCATAAATGTATGAAAATTTTTTGCTTTTACTGATTCAAATTACTTAATTTTATGATGTTTATCGCACAAGTATCACCGACAAATTTCATTGAACAAACAATGAAAAACAAAAGGTCAAAAAAACAATAAAATACATAAGAAATTGATCTGATACTGCATTTTTTTTCACGTATATTTGCCAAGAACACAACAAAGGGTTTCTACACCAAAAATTATCACATTTGGAGCTGATTTAGTGAGTTAGAGCAAAAAGTATGATTTCACATATTAATTATGCATAAATTAGCATAATTAACTAAAACAATTGTCATGAAAAAAACAACTATACAATTTTGTAGATTAGGTCGCGGGTGACGTGCATGCCAAGTTTTGTCACAGTTGACGGCCGACGATTCCCCCCCCCCCCCCCCGGCCCATGTGATCTCCCAAAATAGCCTGCCCTAGGTAGGGTTATACATATCCTTTGGACATAAATAGTTATACATATCCTTTGGACATAAATAACAAAGGTTTAAGTTACAAAGTAACAGAATGAGTATCAATCAAAATCATACGAAATACAAGATATATAAAATAAAAGAAAAAGAAGAGAATGAAATTTCAAGTATAAATCACACAAATTATGTACTAGAGTCTTTGAGTTAATCAAATAAGTCTTTTTAATAAAGTCATTTCATCATATAAAGTATGACCTTACATAAATATATTATGACCTTGAAAATGCATCATTTGTATTAATCAGTGAAGTAATTCCAGTTTGTTTAAATGATTAGTTTACATGTTTCTTTGAGAGAGATAAGATGGACAGCATACTAAAACATCAAGTTTGAGATTTATCAGGCATTCAACCATACTGCAACATTTTACGAACATGTTCTTGTAAATTTCATAATTTGTACAATCATTTTAAATTTCAGGGCACGACCTGTTGTCACACTACACGCTGACTTGAGCCTGAATCCTGTTTGGATCAACCTAGAAAATAAGACCTATCAACTCAACGATGGAACTATGGTAGCTGGGTAAGTAGACGTGGTAGAAGTAGAAAAGGTGAAGAGGTGGTAATGGTATTAGCAGAAATAGAGGTAGTAGTAGTAGTAGTAGTAGAAGTAGTAGTAGTAGTAGTAGTAGTAGTAGTAGTAGTAGTAGTAGTAGGAGTAGTGGTAGTAGTAGTAGTAGTGGTAGTAATAGTAGTAGTAGTAGTAGTAATAGTAGTAGTGGTGGTGGTGGTGGTAGTAGTAGTGGTAGTAGCAGTAGTAGTAGTAGAAGTGGTAGTAGTGGTAGTAGCAGTAGTATTAGTGGAAGTAGTAGTAGTAGTAGTAGTAGTAGTAGTAGTAGTAGTAGTAGTAGTAGTAGCATTTATAAGTAGTGGTAGTATGAGAAGTAGTAGTAGGAGGAGGAGGAGAATGAGAATTAGGGTTCAGTATTAGTGGGGAAGTAGTAGCAGGAGTAGGTTTTAACAGTGGTAGTGGTGGTGGTAGTAGTAGTTGTAGTAATACATGTAGCAATAGAAGTAGTAGTAGTAGTAGTAGTAGTAGTAGTAGTAGTAGTAGTAGTAGTAGTAGTAGTCGTTGATG
>JZLH01S0237983.1:9852-20103 GCA_001188425.1 Eucidaris tribuloides | reverse complement strand
GACAATTTTGGAACGGCACCGTGCACGTTTGACGTCGCAGATATTTTTTGAAATTGCTTCTGAGTTAATTTGAAAAAGGATGAAGTTTAACTGTCCAGATTTTCACCAAACTCAATTATTTTACCCAAGCTCTATGAGAGGTGTTTTATTTATATCAATCGTCACATTTGGATATGATTTCAGCTGATTTCATCATTCTTAGGTGTTTTTTGACGTGCAGATGATAACACAATCTTTAAATTGCTATTGATGGATATGGTGATCATTTATAGTTCAAACTTTGTCTTGTATGTTTCTCAGGATCTCTCTGTGGACCTGTTCGAAGATGCTGATAACACTGCTCATCACTTGCGACTGGAATCTTTCATTGGTCCCGAGGGTGTTTGAGTAATAATTTACATTGTATTTGAGAACAACACTCTCTTTTTTGTTATTCCAATGTTTTTAACCTTCTTGAGACAAGATTCATTGTTATGTTTGTAGACTGATGTGTGTCTCACATAAAAGACATAGAACAAAAAAAACCTCTTCCGTCTCATGGCTAAAGCATCTGTATTGTTGCTTGCTATTCAAAGCTGCACACTTGTGTCAGTGATGTAGACTATAAAGCCTTTTTAGCTCACCTGAGCCAAAGGCTCAAGGTGACTATTGCGATCGCTTTTCGTCCGTCGTCCGTCTGTGCGTCGTTGCAGTCGTTCGTCGTCGCGTCGTGGGTCGTTCGTTCCACTCCGTGCCGTAAACTTTTACACATTGTTTCAGCTTCTCCTTCAAAATGCATGCATTGGATTTGGCCAACTTGCAGGAATGATCCTTAGGGGGGTGGGGATTCAAGGGTCTCAAATGCGTCCACCTGGCCCCTGGGGGCCAGGGCAGGGCCCTAAAGGGCCAAAAGTAGGTAGTTTTCAAACATCTTCTTTCTCTAGATCCAGAAATAGTTAAGGTAAGCCACTGTGTGTGTAGATACCTCTTTATGTGCTAAATTGATTTCCTTCATGACAATGCCCAGGGTGGCCTGTTTGGCCCCTTAAAGGGGGGGCAAAAGATTGGGATGTGGGCCCTATGGAATTAGTTCACCTTCACATCAATGGATTTAGACCAAACTTCGTGGGAATGATCCTCAGGGGGAGGGGATAGGGGGTTTCCTGGAATGTACACCAGGCCCCCTGGTGCCCAGGGGGCAGGGCCCATAAGGGGCCCAAACTAAGGTAACTTTCTAACCACAAGCCCATTTGTAACCAAACTTGGGTGTGTAGATGCCTGACAGGGACCTCAATGTAATTTGGGGGTCAAAGGTCACATATGCTAGGTCAAAGTCAAATGAAGTTAATGTTTCTTTTTTGGTTGTTATTGGCCCATTGCTGGACTAACTTGATGGTAAATGCTACATGTATAGTGACTTCAATGTTAAATTGTGGTCAAGGTCAAATAAGTAGGTCAAAAGTCAAATGTTAAGATACTAGGGCGTGCCTTGTTTTTATAAAACTGGATGTCAGAATTTAATTAAACTTGGCAAAATCAGCTATACGTGTATGGCAAGGGGATGCAAAGTTTTCCAACTGGTTCATTTGGCTACGTGGGTGTCTAGATAACAGGCTCCAAGGGCCAAAACTATACATATAGCTGATATTTTTTCTATGGGCACCATAGAGAGTTTGCAAGACCTCAGGTGAGCGTCGTGCCCCCCGGGGCTCTTGTTATACTCCCTGCAGCAAAGTTTATGAGGGAATATAGACCTGTTCTGTTCTGAGAATTAGATGTTACTTCATCCTTCATAGATTGGGGCTTCCAAAAGTATACCAAGATGAGTATTTTCATCCATGCAATTCTCTAATTCAGGAACTGCTGTAAACCTGGGTTATTGCATAATCACTGGTTGTGCATTAAAAGCCCCCAAACTGTGATGCATGTCACATTCTCAAAACTGTACAGGTCTATAGGAATTGCCCTGTTTGCCTGCCCGTTTGTCTCTCTGTTTGTCTGTCTGCCCATGTACCTTGTAAGCACAACTTTTTCTGAAATTATACTTTACACAGTTGCAGAATGCTACTTGAAGACTTGCATAAAGCTGGACTGTATCCAGAGAAGGAGGGGGGAAGGGGGAGGAGGGGAGAAAAGATGTGGGGTCATAACTGTGTGTCAAGTTTAGGAGGATTTGCACTCACCAGATGATGAAACCTTACAATTGCGTGAATAGGGTTGAAAGTTTATCAAGGTGATTTGTGTATGGATGAGTGTAGGTATCTTTTACTCATGGTTCCAGTGATTATTTTCATTTTCCCCCCACAGCTCCGATTTGGTCTCACCCTCTCTACCTTCCAAGTGGGTGGCGACAAAGAATCTCTGATATTCCAGCTCAACATTCAGAGGTGAGTCAATTTCAACAAGCTGCTGTTTAATTACAATTTTCTTCTATGGGTGTCGTAGTCACTCTGCGATGGTATACAAATGTCAGGGAAGGTTCTGTGGTGTTATGAGTATTATTATTATCCCATCAGTCCTTTGTGCAAGGTATTATGTTAGTGTCAGCATGGGACTGTCACTGCTTAGTACTGAGAGGGGTAAATGAAAGGATTGTTCTAACTTTCACACATTTACAAAAAATTGTGTGTTTATATATTTTCGTGATATTTTTTCACAATTGTCCTTTAGTGCATTTATAGATGTAAATTGTAGGACGGTATAATTATGTTCATTGCATGCAGTTTGAGGGCTGACATCTAGTATGTTAGTCATGATTTGCTGCATCCAAAGCTTTCTTACATTTTCAGCCCAGATAAAATAACAAAATGAGCAAATTGTAATACAGTGTAATATACTTCTTGACCCACTTCTGATACTATGCATTATACTAAAAAAAATTGAATACATAGAGTTAGGGCACAAAGAATGAATATCCCATATTTGAAGCACAGTTATGTGATATATCTTGGACTAGGGTCTATGGAAAACAAATGTTGTCCTGCAAAATCAGTCTGTTTTCAAGGGGTTATTTCTATATTTCCACATTGTGATTATAATCTTTCACTTATCCAATACTCTATTACATGAAATATAGCAAATTCACATGATATGTAAGTAAATCAAAGTGTGTTTTAAACCCAATTTAAGAAATTCTTGCTAAAGAACTGACCCCTTTTCATTTCAATGAGGCACATGTTACATAACAACAGCAGGGAAGGCTACCTCCAGTCTGACCTTTTTGTCTGGACTTGGGAATAATGAGTGCACAGATTGCAGTTTCAGTGAAATAAGGTTCATTCATAATGAAGCAATGATATCTATAATTTATGGATTTTTGTTTTCATTCTGCAGGGTGAAAACACCAGACCATTCCCGACACACAAGCCGACAATGCCCTGAACTGTGACAATTGGTGTACGGTTGGATGTCACTCCTATAACTGCTGAGGTAAGGTGGATTTTGTATGTCTTCTTGATTTGCACACCATAAACAAGGGCACATCATTAATTAGCTAGAAATTATTCACAATTTAAGCATCTCACATGAATCTTAACCTTTTGCAGACACCTTGAATGGAAAAATCACTTTTTGTGAAAATATTTTACAATGTTTATCAGTCCATCGTTAAATCACTTTTGTGATTTGAACTTTGGTGTGACTTTCAAACTAATGGAGCTGGCGATTTTTTATCTAAACCTCATTCGATTATCATATGTATAAATATTGCGATAACACTGATATATTGGCCTAAGTTGACAAAAACATGATGTCGTGAGGAATAAGACACAATCTATTTTAGGTTCAAATTGACAGTGCACGCCGTAGGGCGTGTTATATCGGTGGTCAAAACAGTGTTGCTTTCTGTAGATCCTCTTGTAACTAGATCGGAGATTCATGGTGCCGATTGTTTATAAATAGCATTTTTGTCGGGGAGTGTGTTGACAGAGTTGTTATATTTCTTGATAATTACACTTAATGCACTACTGCTCTTGATACACAAGTTTGATAGCTGAACAGCATGGAGGTCTCTCTCTTTTATTCCCACCTCCCTGTTTCTTACCTATAATTACAGGCAGTAGCACATTCTGTGCATTATGTGTGTGTTCTTGGTCCCTCCCACTGCAGTTTATGCATTTACCCATTAGGTTTCATAATTAATTATATTTTTTTTATTTTGGGCCATATTGTACTCTGGTGATCATGAGATCATTATCGAGTATTCAATATTTTTTTCAACATGGATAATTTTGATATTATCAAAATATCACCCAGCACTATAAACTAATTTACGGTCAGAATGATATGAAATTCAAGATCAATATTTGATAGATTTCCTTCTGTAATAATTACTTTCCATACGATATACCTCTGGTTTGACACCATGTCTTAGTTAAACCAGTGTAGTGTTTTGGTCCATCTGACAAAATTTTCCATCAAGCTTTCTTTAAATATGTATTGTCACACCAGACATCAAAAAACAGTATCAGACTTACTAAAAATTGTTTTGATAAACATATTTAGAATTATAATGATCATCATGTGATATCACTAAGTACATTTATATTTATGATATTAATGGGGAGGGGGTGGCTCCCCAACATGTTTTCTAAATCTGAACACATATTAAAATGTATGATATTAAAGGAATCAATAGATACAATAGGTCTATTCTAAAAACACAATAGAAGCCAATATTCATTGTTTTAGCACATACCAATAGTTCACACTGCTTTTAAGCTGAATTTGTAAGAACAGATCATAATTTGATTTGTTCTCATCGATTACAGTGCCTCGGAAACAGAGATTGTGACCTACCCATTGTGAAGCAAGGGTCAGGTACCGCCATTCCCAACCAAGAATGCCTCTGAGCTGGACATTGACCATCTGTTATGCATCTGTATGAGGTAAGTCTGTCATTACAAATATGAGTGGGAATAAGAATGTCAGAAGAATGCCATAAACAATGCAGATAAAAGGGTATTTTACTAAAAACATGGCGAGAAATGGAATTTCACTAATATTCCTCTTTTATCAAGAATAACTCAAAAGTAAAGAAAAAAGCTGTTTCAAAGAAGTAACTAATTATTTTTACAATTGTGACTCATATTGAAAGTGTTACATACAAAAATGATCTTTCATATACACTTGCTAGAATGTATATTCAGACTGGAGGGTTTGTCTTGAATCTGTTAACTTGAGGAGAATTAACCGTTGACTCCGAGATTCTGAAAATCCCATAGAGTTACACAGGATAACATCCGGTTCCGTAGCCAACGGGTAAGGCATTGATTTACAAGGTATTAAATTTTATCTCTGGCCCTCTTAGAAGTTGTCCATTGGAAGCTACACAAGAAATTGAACATCACAGCAAATACTGATGGTTATTGTTTTAAAAAAAAACCGAGTTAATGTTTGACTACAAAATTTTCTCAGCACAATCCTTGCTGAAGTTTTCTGAATTTAGAATATTAGGTTCTATCACCCATATGAGGACTGCTTTTGTTTTCCTCTAACTGATGATGATGACTAATGATGATGGATAATCATGGATGATGATGATGGATGATGATGATGGATTGAGACTGATGACGATGGATGATGATGATGGATGATGATGATGATGATGGACTGATGACGATGGATGATGATGTGGATGATATGATGGAGGATGATGATGATGATATGGATGAATGACTGATGATGATGGATATGCATGATGATGAACTGATTGATGAGGATGCATGATGCGATGAGATGATGATGATCAATGATGATGGATGATGATGAGATGGATGATGACTGATGATGATGGATTGATGATGATGGATGATGACTGATGATGATGGATGATGACTGATGATGAAGTGGATGATGACTATGATGATGATGATGACGATGATGACGATGGTGACGATGATGTCGTGTCGGTGGATGGTGATGGTTGGTGATAATTTGTATCAATTTTGGTTTCAGATTCGCACATGCTGGTTCCAGTACGCTGGCGCCAGATTTCAAGATTGTTGATGGGATGAATGATGTTGTTGGTGATGGTGATGGTGATGACGATGATAATTTGTATTCAATTTTGTGTTCAGATTCGCGAATGCTGGTTCCAGTACGGCTGGCAAGATTCAGATTAACAATCTCATGGCCCTTGGAGAATGCTAATGGAGACTATCTCTGTCTACCTGCTGGGCCTGGAACTGGCCCACAACGTGACAGTGTGGTGACAAGTGGAGAAATTAACCCTCTTCAATGTCAAGGTAAAATCACAGTCTTTATTGCAGTAATCGACATAATAATGAATTATTAACTTTAAATGCAAGGCCACCCTGACATCAAGTTGGTTTTAATAAAAGCCAGCACAATGAGAGAAACATAATAATGAAAATTTGCGTGAAAAATCCACTAAAGAATAGGGGAGTTATGAACTTTCAAAGATTTAAATTTTGTGACGTCACATGCAAGCAGCCTCCTCACATGATGTATGTAATAAATTCTCATAAAAGTCTGCATATTTTCTCAGAAAATTGGAAAATGAGTTACCTGTGCTTTCATTATATAATTAGAAAGGCGTACTTCCATACATATATGAAAAAAAGTTCAATTATCATGAATAATCAAAGTGAGAAATTTATTGAATTAATATTGCATGACATAATGGGGAGCTGTCGTATGTGACATCACTAAAGTTTAAACTTTGAAAGTTCATAACACCGCTATTCTTTGGTGGATTTTCTCCAAATTTCATTAATATTGTTTCTCTCAATTGTTCTTGTTTATTAAACCAACTTGACGTCAGGGTGACCTTGCCTTTAAAAGTTAAAACTAGTCAACTAGGACTTACTTTGTTTATTGAGTTGTCCGATCATTGTCTCGTCCTCTCAGTTAGTGCTTCATGAGGCTGTCAGATCTTTGGCAGAAATTGGATGTTGGCACATGATGGGCTTCGAGGGGACTTCAGCACAAATTATACAAGATTCTTCTATTTTCCTGAAGTTCTTTGTATCCAGTCACGGGTATAGCAGCGAATATTCGATGTAAACCTCATTCGATTATCTTGCGAAAAAAGCATCGTTGATAAACACAATTTATCGCCTAAATCACGGGTATAGCTGGCGATATTTGATCTAACCTCATTCGATTATCGTGGAAAAAACATCGTTGATACACGATGTATCACCTAAGTCACGGCTATAGCTGCGAATATCTTGATCTAAGCCTCTTTCGATTATCGTGGAACAAAACATCCGTTGATAACCGATTTATCACCTAAGTCACGGGTATAGCTGGCGATATTGATCTAAACTCATTCAATTGGAAAAAAGTATGGTTGATACACAATTTATCGCCTAAATCACGGGTATAGCTGGCGATATTTGATCTAAAGCCTCATTCGATTATCGTGGAAAAACATCGTTGATAACACGATTTATCACCTAAGTCATGGTATATAGTGGCCGATATTTGATCTACACCTCATTCATTATTCGTGGAAACAAACATCGTTGATAACACAGATTTATCACCTAAGTTGAAGACAAGATTGTGTGATAAGATAAAACTCTATTTCAGGCTTAAATTGACAGTGCACACATAGGGCTGTTGTCAAAACGTAGGTCAAAACAATGTTCGCTCTCTGAAAGACCCTCTTGTAACTAAATCAGAAATTCATTTTTGGTGGGCAGTTTGTGACAAAGTTTGTTGACAATTACACTAAATGCACTACTCCTCCTGATAACAACAAGTTTGATAGCTGAAACGGCATGGGAGTTTCTCTTTTATTCCACCTCACTGTTACAGGCGGTTAGCACTCTGTTGTCGAGCGTATCATACATGTTAGCTATCCATGGCGGATTTCTTGGTCCTTCCCACTGCAGTGCGTGCATTTACCCATTAGGCTTTATACATCAATGATATTTTGGCCATGTCATGCGCTCTGGCGATATTGCAAATAATCATAGAGATTCAATTATCGTAGTCTTCGATAGTTTTCTTCAACATCGACTTATTTCAATATTATCACATTATCGCCGCAGCATTAGTCACAGTGTCACACGGCCAAACTGCCGTAACAGATCAATCAGTCCTATGAAGCAGTCCATAGAAGGATGTATGTAACATCGCACTCAATAAACTAAAGTGTTGACGAGTTTTTTAACTTTTACAGTTAATTACTTACTACACCGCATAGCATGAAGAACATACATAGGACAACAATAAGGAATGCTTGATATAATGCAGCCCTAATATATAATACTGCGTGATCATACAAATTATCTTCATATTTTTCTTACTGTGGTATTTTCATTATCAGACATGAGGAGACAACATCAAACATACTTAAAATTGGCTATTAGTATAATGGTGTATGATGTGGGAGTGCCCACCTGATATAGATATGTGAGCACGACAAATGCATAATATCCCGAGTGCGGGTTTATATGATCAACCGAGCGTAAGGCCGAGTGGAAATAGAGCTGCCACGAGGATGCAATACTGCATTTGGAGTTCATATTGTCTTGGATAGTGCACAAACAACATACACCATTTATTATAATAAATAAAAGTGTATTTATTAACGAATAAAATTGTAGTATCGTGTAGAGTAAAACAAGAGCGGTAAACTGAACCTCATCATGAAGCACCGAGTCTTGCAGCAGGGAATACGCGCTTATTTTGCGCGCACATCATGCAAACGTATCAACTGCAGCAAATAATGTTTTTCCATTCTTATGCTCCTGAAAGTTTCCCATTTATTATGACAATTATAATTGTATGATAATTGTGCAAGCATTGTTTTTTCTACCAAAACACATCTCTCTAAAGTCTCAGTCGCCTCCTTCTTGTTAGAAACACAACAATGGCTCAAAATGCATGATGAATTATCTGCAATCATTTAACCGAGATTGACTCTTCATTCTGCTTGCAAAAAAGTTGATAGTAGCACGATCCCGTCCCTATACTTAAATCAATGAATGACAGTATACACAAATTCCACAATCACAACCCTGTCTAATAAATACACTATTTTACTATTATGACATGTTGTGATTTTTTCGAAATATCTCAGAAGCACAATAACAAGCATATATCCTGTGGCCAAAACATCGGGGGTCTGATGCTTTTCATTTTCAGTGTCAGAAGCAGTGCAAATTTCTGGATTATCTACAAACAAAGTTGGAGGAAATTTGATTTTTCACCAGTTACCAAATTTTAAAGCATCATTTAACAATTATTCCAATTTTAAATATGATAAGTACATAATCCTTCGATTATATTAGTGTCACTAGATACTATATTTATAAAAGACTGTTCAAGTCTGTTATATCACATGTATGTGTTATGGATCATGGATCAGCGAGTCGGCCACACAAACTTGCATGGCCTTCCTGCAATAAAGTATAATGATACATGCGATGCTTTATTTTCTTTTGTTTTCCATTCAGTTGGAACCGTACCGCAGTTACATACCTACGCACTAAGGGTTGCCAGACAAAGCCGGATGCTCCCAGCCGTACCACAGGTCGACACCATCTACTGTGCTGGCGACATGCTTGTCAAACCTTTCGTTCAACGTCCTCAAGAGGCTGTTGCCGCCGAAAGCAAAGTTATTATGAACTGCATGGCCAGAACTCTGGACAAGACCATTGCAGGGGTTACGTTCATTAGGTCCTTTCACAATCCAGACGATGTACTGTTGATTTGAAGTCACAGAGTTCGGAGGCACGAGGCTCCCCAATATGCTACTTTCCATAGGGTTGTACAGTGACTCCGACCGAGGGCATCAAATTTTGCTTGAGACCGGCGCTCAATCTGCCAACAATACTTACAACAACAAGTAACTGGCCCACAATTTGAACTCAAGCAGTGCCAAAAAAATAACAAAAGAAACAAAAACAACAACAACAAGCATGAGTACCCGCCCCCCCCAAAAAAAAAAAAAAATAATAATAAGTTAATGATAAATAATAAATATTATAATGAATAATAATGATAATGAAATTATAACAGCATAAAAGATTTAAAAAATCAACGAGAAATGAACAATAGCTGTACTGCACCGTCATTCTTTTTAAAAAATAAATAACCTTCAAAAAAATTTGAATGCACAGGGAATTCAGTTTTTAAGGAATATGAACAAAAATAGATCCCAAACATCAAAGAACAAACAAACGAGAACTAGAAATGAGCGAATAGAACGCACTGATGCTTATCAAAAGCACCAAGATTAATAGCAATTGCTTTGGCGCTGGGTGAGGGTCTCAAACTAGATCTCTCTTTCTTAAT
>JZLH01S0237939.1:0-20158 GCA_001188425.1 Eucidaris tribuloides | reverse complement strand
TGCGAAGTGTAAAAATATACTTGTATATATGTTTTTGATGTTTGTATATATGTGCATTTTTTATGCGGAATAAAGACGAAATTGAAATTGAAATTATTATTATCATATCACCGAAAAGTTTTCATATAGTAATTTTAATAACATACAGGAAAAGACTACTACTACTACTACTACTACTGCTCCAACCTTTAATTAATCCTTGTTCTTTTTCATTCTCATTATTATCATTATTATTATTATTATTATTATTATTATTATTATTATTATTATTATTATTATCATTATTATTATTATTATTATTATTATTATTATTATTATATCATCAATATTAAACATGACCTATTATCATCATCATCATCAACAACAACGACAACAACAACAACACCACCAACAACAACAACAACAGAATTGTTTTCATTACTAAGCCTTGTCGTTAACGGGTTTGCTCTACATGAATAAATAAAAAAGTAACCACCAGCGTTAAAAAAAGTCTCCCTCTATCGACCGTCTGTAGTTTCCTCTTTACTTGACATCGTTTGGTTACACTTAGTGCTTATACATGTACTCGTCAAAATCCTAACCCCATGACCAAATTACTGTATTGTCGGTTGTTTATCATAATTTATCACTGTAACCAAAGTCTTGTATTCTTAGTTCTTTTCAGATTTCGGCATTAAGCAACTGTTACCCACTTGTTATTTGGTGGTATTATCTTTCGGGAAATTTGAAGTACAGTATTCAGTTTTATTTTATTGTCCAGGCATCTGTCCACATCGCTGAAAATATATTCTGGAGCTGTGCAATAAAGACGCACTTGTAATGGATGAATGATCTGTTTCTGTTAAAAAACGCAGTCTAAATGATTTGGACACTTATGTCTAATCAGGACTTATCAATACCTGCATCACAATTTACATTTTGATCCGTTTTAGTATGGCAGTATGTTCAGCTCCATCTCCTGTATATGACTACCGTTTCAGATTTTTACCACTATATTGTTATTCTTATGTTACTTTATAATTTTTTTCTTTAACTGCATCTATTTCCAGCTTGTACCAAAGTGTAACCGTCATTGTTTGTATGTACTCGCATAGCCCAGGCCAGGGCCCAGGAGGGTGAGTTTAATAGACTGAATAATAATTTAAAACTACATTAATTTTAGCTGCAGCTTGAAAAAAATCCTTTTGCCGTTATTATATCGTGTATACAGATGCAACCTGCATGTGCAACATTTTCAAGGAGAGGGTCCAAAAAATGGAGCAAGAAAAGGGGCGGAAGGGTTAGCTAAGTTTAAACAGTTCCCCAAAACTGAGCGAGGTGGGGGGGGGATCCTCCGGTATTGATGGTACACTGAGATATCTAAAAAGGTCTTCGAGAATTTTAGTTTGGTGGCAAAGCAATGAAGGCGTCATTATTTTTAAAAGAGGATATCCTGGTCAACAACTTCTGCAACAACCATATACGTAAACGCATGTAGGGCCTACAACTGTTAAGCAACTCGTACATGCGTCGGATCCATTAGGACTTAATAGAGAAATTCTCGACATCGATCAGCACATTATACGCAAGACCTGGTAATTCATTTTTTAGTACATTGTACTAGGTACGTCACGTTTATATCAAACCATGATGTAACTATGTTAACTGTAATGAATATTTTACTGACATTTTATTTCATTAGATGCTATTCATAGCATTGTTGCTATGACTACCAAGGCTCACCGCATGATAGGCATTTGTGTCGAGCTTTGATTACACGTGAACATTGTCTGAAATCAACTCAACATCTAGTTTTACCCACATGATAGTTGCGTCAACAAAACATCAATGTATATGTAGCCTACAACACATTTATAAAAACCCACTCTATAACTTTTCATTATGTAACAATGTGTACATTTTTTGAAGTACATGTTATTGTATGATGAAATCAATTATGAATGTTTCATTGTATTCTTATATCTAACCAAAACAATTGCACATGCATATTGTACACTGAATATTTTGACAATACTGTGTATTTTGCTCGTGTTTTGAAATGCAGAAAATAATTCGAACTTCAATGTAAGAACTACTGTGAAACACGCACAGTCATACACAAACTCACTACCATGCTTGCACATACACACACACCACTACACACCACAACACCGCCCACACACACACAGCACCTGCACACGACACACACACATCACACACAGACACACACACAGCAAAGCACACACACACACAAACCACACCCCACGCACGCACACCCACCCACACCACCACCCAACCCACACCACCCCAACACCACACACACAGCTTTCCCCCCAACCCAACCCAAATCGCCCAAAATCGATGACCTAACAAAATCGCAACCCCAAAAAGCCAAGATCTAAAGGCAACGTGACTGCACTCAACCAAGCACAAAAGATGCGGGCAAACACAACCACATCCCAGCTACACACATAACACAATCAACCACACACCCAACAATCAACACAACAAACATCCAGCACAATCAAACCAAAACTACACAACCACATTCCAAAAAATCAAGAACCACCGATAACAGCACACCGAGGCAATCCGACCAACACTCACACAACACACATCTACAAACAAAACCATAGAAAAAGATAACAGAAAAATAATTACACACCCCAACAACATAATCCCAAGAACGCAAACCAATCACTATCCAAAAAACTTAATGTTGCTATTTGTCCACCGTCACCACTCTCGAAACGAACCAATGTTCAATGAAAATAGATCATTAAATAACTCCGTATTTCTGTTACCTCGTTGTCACGAAACCAGACTACCATAAAACATGAAAGGAAAAGTATTCAGCCAAACCACACACACATACATCACAAAAATACAAATGAACCACAGGAACAATATATCAAACAATAACACACACACACTACAACACAACACACCACACACACTTACCATACGAGCAAAGCCCAATCACCACTTACACAGTAAGCCCCACTCATCCCATGCCAGATACATCCTCAACTAACACTCACACACACAATACACACAAACAGCACCGAATAAACACTAATGCAAACAGAACCTCATCACAACACACACAGAGCAAGCAATCTAAGCGGAACTAATTCGAAAGCCAACTACGTACAATCTAAATAAAAATCTACACCAAAACAACACCAGATGAATTATAATCCCCCACAAACACACACATACACGCACGCAACCGCACAACCACAGACTATAACAACAACCCCCCATCACTATAACCATCGAACCATCACAAAGATCAGCCAACACAGCACAAACTAAGGATCGAACAGACCACACAAGTGGATCACCCTAACACACAACACCAAAACCATTTACATAAATTAACATATAATAAATGTCTCAGCTAAAGTAATGAATCACATTATTCAAATTATAATGTTGTATACTTTGTCACTTCACTTTATAAAATTCTAAACTACCAAAAACAACACCTTGAAACAATAGACCAAATTATACACCAGGCTTGAATAAACTTATTGGACATAAACTCAGTTCTTCATTTTGCTTCGTCGTTTTTGACCAATATGTCACACCTGAAAATAAATTCGAGACATAATTCAATGTAATCCAGTAAAAACATACTTCAATAAACGAATAACACGGTGCAACACTCCGCATGTACACTACCTCTGCATGCCACCAAACATCACATAGTGATACTTCCATATTTGCTTGTCACATACCATCACACAAAATCACAAGCTCCAAATCAAAATAAAAAAAAAAAACAAAAACGACTAAAAGAAACACAAACTGCAAAAAGATATACACTAATCTGGAACGACTATCTGTAAGGAACAAAAAAAATTCAAATGATCAATCCAATGGCAAAAGAACACACAAATTCACAGAAAAAAAAAGTTGCAGACCGGCGGTCCATTCACCTACGTGTCACCATGAAAAACCGACCTGACAATCCAAATTTTCACATAGTGAATTTTTACAAGACCGACACAAACGATGACACACACATATGGCATAGCGCTACGATCCCACGAAAAATTACAAAACCCCAAAAAGAGGACCAGTCTAAGGAATTAAATTACTGTAAGACCGATGAACAAATAAGAACAAGAAAACTGTCAGAAACCTGCATTGACCACTACCCCCCCTAATATGACAACAACACATGTAATTTGATACACAATATCGGCAAAGTAATTGGGAATTTCGATGACGTCATCGTTGGGTGTCTCGATCTAATTGGTTGTAGCAATAACAATTAACCAATAATTCAATATACAGTATAAGATACATTCGGTTTATACTTAAAACATGCACGAGTAGCACCCCAAATACCCAACAATTACACCACTACACACACAAACCGCCACACACACACACACACCACCCACACACACAGCACTCACTCACATCACTCACTCACTTCTCACACACACACATCAAGAACTAACCCAACAAACATCACCCAAAACAACAACACAAACAAAAAAACAACAAAAAAACACCCACTATACATAAACCACAATAACCCACACAAGCAAAGAAAAAAAAAACCACAACTAAACTACCACACAATAAATTCACAAAACTCACCACACACAAACAACAGCAAAACCAACACAACACGCCACAGAAACTAGCACACTCACAAACAAACCAAAACCAAACACACACCCACTCACACACAAACAACACACACACCCACAAAACAACAATAATATACAACAACAAGAAAAAAACACCAATCCCCAAAACTCACACCACAAGACCAAACAAACAACAAAAATGAAAACTCACACACACACATACAAACACACCACATGCAACATCACTAGACAACTCACGAACACATAACTCAAAAAAAAAAACTAACAACACTCACACAAAATATTACTACACACACACACACCAACACAAAAAAATAAAGACAAAAATCAGCACACAAACTAAAGAACAACACAAAAAAACCAAAAAAACAAAAACAACAACACACACACAGCTAAAGACACAACACACGACACACTAAGTCACTAGGCCATGCACACACATTTACACCCAACACACCAAAACTAATGTTTTTGTCCCATCCGTACCGAACTGTAACGCTCCAGAATTCAATGAAAATATCATTAAACTTAATTGTTCCTGTCCCCGCACTAGATAAGGCTATAAACACACCACACACACACATCACACCAACAAGCACACACAGCACACACACAAGCACACACACACACCACACACACACACACACACACACACATCACACCACACACACACACACACATATGCACATCACAACCATTTCACAATCACAACACACACGACACATACACAGCACAGTAACACCATCACCACACAAACACCACACACACACACACACGCAACAACCACACTACACACCAGCACACACACACAAACCAACAACATACAAAATAAAACCAGTAGAAGATTTCATTATAGAAATACTTGAGTTTATTTCAAACTTTTACAAAGGTAAAGCCAATGTTATTTTGGCTGTGACGCGACGTAATAACATTACACTAAATATTATTCGTCACAAATGTTTACCATGTTAGTTGTTAGGAAACCATTTAAAATCCCAAGTAAATTATGTTAAATACAAATGTAATTTTCTATAAAATAAGTCGTGATATATATACAAAAGTATAAAAGTAAACTATATACATCACCTAAAATAATGTAAGAAATATTTACTACACAGTTAATGCAAGTGGTGTTTATTTACACAAATTATGTACATAACACGAATACTAACGCTACATGTATTTCGTATTTCTCTGAAAAGCCTATCAATATAAAGAAACAAATTGGAATAAGTATTTATTTGTTTATCAATACCAGTAACATAAACGAATTTGGTATAATTATAAAGGCACTATACGACTTGACAGTATACATAATGCTTCCACATACACACCCACGTTCCATAAGCTTCTGTAAATTCAAACATTTCATTGCAATACACTCATATATGTACATGTACATATACACAAGGTATGATACACCCAGTTTACTTGCAGCGACATATATACCATACAAAGTCGAGTATCTAATCTTATTTGATTTCCCTGCGTAAAAACGTTTAACACTTACATGTATATCTAATTGGGAATAACGCACGCCTAATTTGATTGCTGTGATTTTGGGTGTTTTTCGACCAAAAATCTAATAAAACTGATGTGATCGACATGTCAATAAAGTTATGGTACATTATTAGTTCAGAACAGAATACGACGGGTGGGGTACTTGATGTTGGAAATACAGTGCGGTTCTACAGTTGAATATAGGTCATTTTTCTTTTATATTGACTCGTCCAAAAAAAGTACATATGAGGCGATATCCTGAGCAATGTGAAACGGTCGGAAGTATGTCAGCTTTAAAGGTTCTTTAAAATCCTTTCAAATTATGTATCAGTTTCTGAGGAATTTCGGACAATACATGGAACTATGATCTTTCGGAATACTCAATCTTCGGCCGTACTACTGACATTTCGGACGACTGACCTATGACTGTTATGACCCTGCACCCTTTCATTCAAAACATCAAAAATCTTTTCAAAGAAATACAAAAAATGACACAAACACAACAAAACGTAATTGTGGCATATAAGTGCCAGAACAAATTTACGATGCTTGTAAAAAAAATTGTTAACACACGAGCTACAAGTGTATACAGTGCACTCTCGTTATAAAGAAGTCCTTGGGACATTTATATCAGGGTTGCAAAAACAAGAAAATACAAAGGAAATCCAAGATATGGGACCAGAGATTTTACTTCTTTGTAATGTAAATTTTGTTATATCAGTGTTCTTTATAACGAGAGTGCACTGTATAGACCTTCAAATAGCTGAGGCAGAATATAACATGGGACTTACAGGATTAACGCGCACAGCGCAGGATTTTTATTTTGGGGGAGGGTCGGGACCTGCCGACCAAGGAGGAACTCCAAAGAGAAAAATACTGTTGAACACCGTGTATTGTTACCTATTCACATAATTTCAAGTAACACTGTATTGTATTACTAGTTACAATTAAAATCCTACACAAAATAATGTCACGGTATATTTATGAAATCAGTGATGGTATTGTTTTATCCGGAATGTCATATACTTAAACAAAATCTACTTCATTAATATTATGACCAATGACATGAAATTTATAGTTTATGCCAAATCGGAGGTCTGAAGCGTCTCTCCAGTTCGTTTACAGTATGATTAAAATCATCCTTGAATCAATGCTGTCAGATGTTACCCGGGCACCAATACATTCGACCCCTGCTTTATGGAATCATCCAAACAGTAAAGTGCAACTACTATAACCGACAAACACGGACACACGTGTTGCAATATCTTCAAGAATAATACTCTGACAAAGTTGGGTAGCACAGTCAGCATATAACCATCCAATTCATCATTAATTGTGTATCACAATACTAAGTTAAATAAGGCACTACTAACAAAATTAAGTTGATATGTTTCTGTTTCCCAATACTGAGACCTCATACACCACGGTATAATTTTTATATACAGCAAATCAAAATTATAATTTTGATATGAACAATGCGCGAATTTTTTTTTTATCGTACAATATTTACGTCAGGCTGTTATTCGTTTTTCTTATAGGCAATCCTTAAATTCGTACAAAACTGTATGAATGCACAATCGATATTTACGTAACAATTATATTTCCATAATTTTCGTTGCCTAATACCTCACGAGAATTTCGACGAAAATCTTGAATCATATTTCACTGCCTTCTTCCGATCATCTTAATACATGTATATCTGCCTGTTTTTCCCCGAATACAATACATTTAACATTTCAGCATCAGAGGACTCCATTTTCACGTTTATTCAGTAGATATCGCACGAATAATTTTGAAATACACTGGGAGTACTTTATTTATTGCAAACATGCTTTTTACTTCCATGTTTTGCGTATATGTTCTCTGTCTCATCACAAGGATCGTTAGAAACAAGTAAGAACAGAAAGCCGGTCACCCCTTTCTGCTTTTAAGTAAATCGTGTTCATTGTATGAACTCTTTAAAAAAATGAGTGAAAGTGTTCTCTCTTAAAGGAATGAACTTTTGAAAAGAGTGAATTTAGAGTGAGTTGGAGTGAACATGTGTGGATCCCGAGTGATCAATAAGATCACTCCACAATGAGTGAGAAACACACGTTCACTCCAAATTCACTCTTTAGAAAAAACACCTTTTCTTTAAAGAGGGAACATTTTCACTGTTTTTTGTAAAGAGAGTAAACAAACAGGAACTGGTTGAAGTGTTGTATTTGTTAATTTTCAAATCATGGCTATGCCAGATATGCAAATCTGGTATGATCTTTGTGTGTTCCTTCTTCATCCACTTTCAATTTCTGTAAGTTGCTGTAGTTGACTTCTCGTTTCCTTATAAATATTCATGAGTTCTAACACCTCTTCCTCCATATCGCGATATAACGCCATCAGTTCTGTCTGTCTCGGGTCAGAACTAAACACTCGCGCACTGGGATACGACATCAACCGATCAAGCCACGGGTAATCATCTTTAAGTCTCTGGAGATCCATTGTCTTTTCGGATAAGAGGTCGCTAAGTGATTCAACCTGTCTTTCCAAACCTTCTCTTTCAGACATTTTTCCGTTAGCGGAATCATACGGAAGTTCAAGTTCGTAGTATGGTTCATCTTGTTGCGCGGCACCGTGGTTAGAACAGTCACCGCCATCACGATCGTCTCCCGAACGCGCCCTTTCATCAGCAACTATGTCCGATTTATGTTCATAGGTAAAAGACTGTTCCTGCAGTTTCTTAATTTTACCGTCCGGACCAGCTCTACCTTTGCTGATCTCATACGAATACAACGTTCTGGGTTTATCCATCTCTCCTTCTGCGCGATACACTTCGATCGATCCGACGACACTAATCGCATTCGGCTTACTACCAGATGGTGCACCCACCAAGGCAAACACGCGTGCTCCAGGCGAATACGATTCTTTATCGTCATCGTACTCGTACTCGCCATCGTCCGACGAGTAGCCAGAGTATCCTTGGTAATCCGACTGCGAGAGTATACTCTCCTCACTCTGAATGTCCCGTTCATTCCCAGCTACTCCTACGGGGTTGAAAGCACCAACAGGTGCATTGTTTAGTTTGCTGTAATTTCTAGCTGAATTAGGCACATCGCGAGTGAGAGACGTATTTCTCATGTCTGGAACGTATGACACTGTTGTTGTTTGAGTTGCTGTCAGCGGCTCTTCAGGCTCAGGCAAATTTCTGATGCGTGATGGCGCTACATCAGATTCGGTTAGGTGACTTTTGACTTCGACTTGCGGTTCAGTAATGTACATGCTCTTTGCCAAACGATCATTACTCTCACTATTTGGTAATTTATCCGCTTCTTTTACGTGATGCGGGTGCAGCGGTTCCGAACTGGAAGACGAAAAAGACCGCACTTTCTTTTTCTGTCTTTCAATTTCTAATAATTCTGGCGAATATTCACTATCAGCATTTCTTCGTCCATGATACTGCGCGTGCGTAAAATGTTCGATATCTCCCCGAGGAGACTGCCTCGGACTTGGATCAAGCGAGGAATCGTCGCGTGAAATCGGTCTAAATCGGATCGGATCGTCGTCATCATACCGCGCGGTCGTGGCGTCATTATAGTGCGTTTTAACTGGACCCTCGTCGTGTAAACGTTCATATCGGATTGTCTCGGCATCTTTCGGCATCTCATGCCCACGAGGACCGTAACCAGGAGGGATTTCCTCCAGGTAACCCTCGCTGGAACTCGACTCAGACGAACTCGGTTGCTGGGTAACACCTTCATCTTGCTCCGGCTGTTCGTTGTTACTGGTCACTGTGCTGGTGGCTAACATCGCACTTGTAATATAAAAGACACGACTTGGCTTAGGAGGCTCCTGCTCTTCCTCTGGTTTATTGTCAGGTGGTACGTGTTCCGACTGATCACGTGGTTTATGGATTTCAGCTTCGGGCACAGATTCAAGCAACGCCTGTTCTTCCTCTTCTATAACGTCGTTATCCAGTATATAGGTACCTAAATAAAATCAAATCAAAGATAAGACCCTTTATAGTAAATTTATAAGTCAAAGTTATAAATTTCTGGTACTAATGTAGTTATGAACATGAAAGGGAAACGTCCGAACAATTCTACTCTTTATATTTTTAATCAAAAGTCAGAGAATATTACATTGCCTCTGGAAATTGTGCGAGATGGATGTGATTTTAGCAAAACTCTTTTATGCCAAAGTGTGACACGGACACATTAAAGGGAAACTACATACTTCGAATGTTACGATATGTTATTATCAGAGTGCGTAATCTTCAAATTAGAAAAATTGGAGCAGGGAGGTGGGACTTCCCACCTCCCTGATAGGAGTAAGTGATAAGATGAACAGTTTACGTTTATACCAAACCAGTTTGTTAAACAGATATTTCTCCTTGAAAGGTAAACGCCAAAATTATATGGAATAGGCGTGAAACCATCAAGCGATTGCAAGTTAAAATCTTTTACAAAATAATATGTTAAGCAGAGAAACAGAAAACTTAAAATGCTTCTGACAAATACCTGAAGTCTCGGAACTCGAGGCGGACGATGAATCGTCATCATCACGTGTGATGCTGTCGGGTTCGAGTCGTCTCGGCACAGCCTCCTGTTCTGGTCTGTTCTCGACGTACTGGTAGTCCTCGACGACCTGCTTTGGGGTGTCTTCATACGCATAGTCTCGACGGATTGGTTTCCCTTCCAATATTGCGAATAGGTCTTCCAGCTGGCGATTAGGATTCTCGACTTTTTGTGCATTTTTTGACACTGGTTCTTCGATATCAGACTGATATGAAGCGGCATCCCCAAGACTCTGCATCGATGGTGAAGCAACCAAGGCGAACACGGTTGAAGATGTATGTCTCCTTCGCGTTCTAGGAGTGCTGAATAATGCGAACGTTCGTGAACCAGAGGGGCTTCTCTCTCCGTCCAAGAGGTTGTCCCAGCTTTCATACATGCCATAGGAATGAGCGAACGGCTTCATCATCAGAAAACGGATCGCTTCCCTCACCATCTCATCCGTTATGATTCGCTTTTTAGGAGGACTGGGTTCACTGACGTTTGAATCATCTAACTCAACGTCCACTGCAAGGTCTCCATCAAGTGCCTTCAGCAGCTTAGTGATGTTATACTGACCTTTGATTTCCTTCCTCACATCAGAAGTCGTCACATCATCCTCAAAATAATTCTTTGCCTTAATCTCAGTCTTTGGGGATTCTGGAACTGTGGACAAAACATCACTAATGTTCAACTTTGTTTCTTGAGTTGGTAAGGTAAAAGGTACTATGACGTCATCATTTACGTCCTGTTCATTTGACACGTCATCTTCTTCGTGGTTATTTGTAACGATCTGTAATTCGGTTGGTTTGTCCTCTGACTGAAGAACTGTCACTTCCTGATCAATTATTTCTCTGTCACTAATAATCTTCCTTATTTGCAACATCATCTATTCTTTCTCCAACATTCGGTTGGTCAGGGGTGAAATTTATGGTAATGTTTTGTTCATCGTCTGATGGTTTTTCCCACGAGAAATTACTGAAGGAATCCAAATCTGCTTGGTATTTCACACCTACATCACTTGGTAAAAATATCATCCTCACGGACAGCATCTCGTTGGGGCAATGTAGCATCTTCATCACTTAAGTCGTTGTAAAGTCCATCTTTGACATCGAGAATATAATCTTCAACCCTTAAATCTCCATCATCACTTGCAGTGGTATCACTTTCTGAATATTCAACAAAAGTATCGTCGCCATCTAGGGCATAAAGTAAATGTCGTAATTTTGTCTTTGGCATTGCAATTTTGACAACGCGGACTGTTTCACCATCTGATTCTTCGTCATTCAGCTGATCAGATGCTTCGTCAACTTTCGATTCTATTCCATACCCAGCATCAACGCCTGAGTACACAGCATGTTTAGGTTCCGGTACGTCACTTCCATTTTCAAACTTCTCTTCATGCTCACATTGATTGCCCTCATCATCAACATCATGATCACAGGTGGCTTCAAACTCGTCAGGTTTTCTTTCATTGTAATCGGAGGTTAATGAAATGTTCACATAACTTTCGACATCAGGAGTTTCATCACTCTGTGTAAAGAATGTGTTGGTGCTTGAACACTCTACCGGTTCGGCAACGTGTGGAGCAATAACGTCTTCTCCTGACGTGTATGGTTCTGCAACACCAGACACCTGTAAGTCAATCTTAGCTGCTTCAACATCAGCCCCATCTACGATGTAATCATTGTTGTTAGAGGTTAATGAAATGTTAACGTAACTTTCATCATCAGGAGTTTCATCACTTTGGGTAAAGAATGTGTTGATGTTTGAACACTCTACCGATTTGGCAACGTGCGGCGCAATAACCTCTTCATCTACAGCGTAAGCTTGGCCATCACCAGAGACCTCTGGGTCACTGTCTTCTCCTTCAACATCATCTCCATAAATGATGTAATCATCAATGGAAAGTTCTACGTGCATGTTCTCATCATTGCTGGCGTCAGGTGGGATCTCTTCACCAGTCAATGAAATCAATAACTGACGGGTGTTACTCGATTCAACATCATCTGCGGTAACTGGTTCTATGACATCATCGCAAGCATTTGATTCGCCCGTCTTTTGGAATATGTCATCTGGAGTTCCATGATCTTCATCCCCCTCTTCGTCTCTCATATACCCATTTTCCGTTGGAAGCGTAAATGTGTCTCTGCTCTCATCAGACTGAGGCGTTTTGTCTGGAAGTTCATTTTCCCTCACTGCTACGTCTCCTCCAGCGTCCTTAACGGTGTCTGCATCACTTGACGTCGTGTCATCAGAGCCGTCTTCAACTACAACATCGTCATCGATGGCGTTCTTGACCACAGGAGCATTTGGTACGTTCAATGTCTCAACAATCGTGTACTCAACAGACGTGGTTGTTATCAGGGTTTCATCATCATTTTCATCCATTTTCATATTGTCCTCTTCTGGAATATCATTCATCTCTATATCATATTCATCATCTATAGGATCTGTATGTTGGGTATCGACTCCATTGAAACCTTCACTTGTCGTGTCATGCAGAACGTACCTATCGGAAGAAATTTGTGATGGAACTGGGGCCTCCTCCGAATGCGTGATAGAGGCATTGATCTCCTCCGCAGCAGGAACTGGTATCGACGCAGAAATGTCAAACTCTTTAGTTACAGTTTCACCATTATTGTTCTCATTTCCATACAATGAGTTTTCTGGAAGACTTTCATCATTGGACTCAAAGTGTGGAATTTCATGGTTATTTTCAGTTATGGGATCACCTCTATCTGGTTCACCATTCTCGTCTGCACTGTGTTGTTGGAAGTCATTCGTGTCTAGCATTGCCAATGCATCGTCTATGGCTTGGTCGACAACTTCGCGGCTTTGGTCCGGATCAGAAACATCAGCATCACTATAATTTTCACCTTCCTGATTATACGCCAATTGGAGAGGCGCAGCATTGCTTTCAATCACCCTTTCCTCATTGCCATTCCCTTCTCCGTTCCCCTGTGGTAAACAATCCATGTCTAACATTGCCAATGCATCGTCTATGGCCTCATCAACACTTACGCCGCTCTGATCTTGATCATTATCAATCGTGGAGTCATCTATATGGTGATAGCCATTTCTTTCTGTGCTTCCTTGCTGTGAGTTTTCCATCTCTAACGTCATCAGTGCATCGGCCTAGTTGCTCGCATCTACAACTTTGCGAGCCTGCGCTTGATATTTGCTATCAGTTTCATCTCCATTTTCACCCACTTCAACATCATCGTGTCTCTGGTCTCCCTCCAAGGTAGCTGTCGGCTCTATCGATTCCATCGCATCCGTAAAGTCATCAACATCACTTTCACTTTCACTATGCTTGATTTGTGTTTCGTGTTTCCTTTCACTATTGTCGGCCTCGTCTGTCCCCTTCACTTCTCCTTCACCATTTACATCCCCAGAGAGTGTGTACGATGAACTGAAATCTGTCGCGGTTTCGAGCCCACTGTCATCCGGGAACGACGACTCGGTCACCTTGTCGACATCGGTCGAGTCAAATTCCTCATCGACGTCTTCGCCAAAGGTTTGCCTTTCTTCCTTCGACGTTTGGCCGGGATTATCGATGTCTGTTCCGTCTTCCTCCTCGTCTGAAGCTCCGTCCCTGTAGAAAGAAAACACATTAAAGGCAATAATTAGTTAAGAGTATCACGAACAGTAAAACCTTTACTTGTGTACACAAATATTAATATATGCAAAGTCTCCAGAGATTTGTTGAAATTGTAGTAAAAGAGTCATTGTTACACAGGCTGACAGAAATGAATCCTTTCAGTATACCACACTCATAACATTACTGTGGAAACGTGCAAAGTTTATGGGGTTTTGTCGTAATGGTACTGTGAGGGTTAATGACTTTGTGTAATCCTATATAAAACCAAAGTTTCACCTGTCACTGATTTACCTTATGATGAAAATGCAATTTATACCGTGTATACAGTACTAAGTTTGGGCTTTCCATGTGTTGGGCTATTAGGGTTGATTAACATCATAGTAATTTCACTACCATTCCCTTGACTGAATTCTGTGTACATTTGTGTATCTTCCGAGGAACACAGACGCTGTACAATCAAATTATCTTTCATATCCACATAAATACGTCATCACCAACCCACAAACTTTTTAATTCTAATTTAATTTATTTCTAATCAATTTCTAATTTTCTCTTTATTCTTTCAAGATCATGTATTATAAGTACAGAATACTTTATTTTGGAATACGAGTAAGAACGGCATCGTGTATATTGTGGAATTTCTTGCAAATCACATCAATTCATGCTTATGTTGACGATAATAGCTGCGACATTATGTCGTGTAAAAATAGCATGAGAGTATAATTTAGTTGTTTAATTGTCTGCTCGAGCATCTGATTGAAAAAAAAATGTAATGATGGAATTTTACCTATTTATCAGAACTTTCAAGACCGATGATATTAAACAACTATTACTGAAATATCATTTGTGTGTGTGTGTGTGTGTGTGTGTGTGTGTGTGTGTGTGTGTGTGTGTGTGTGTGTGTGTGTGTGTGTGTGTGTGTGTGTGTGTGTGTGTGTGTGTGTGTGTGTGTGTGTATGCAACTCATGAAAAAGTGTTACAATCACAGTGACGAGTATCCTTGTACAAGTTTCATATTCGAACAATATTGACTCGTATTCTTCAACAGTAAAGCGAAGTGCGTACATTTATTACGCCATATTGTTACGGTATTGGGAATAACGCAAAAGTAGGCTAACGAGAGGTGACACTGTGTATAGGTTTAACGTAAAGGAATTTGAATTATGTTCGACGTGGACTATAGACTTTGTTCAACACCGGACTTCGTACCAGGTAAATAGAAATCGGGACATGGATTATAGCACACAAGAACAGGTATATTATGCATGGCGTACTTTTGGGACATCGGTATATTTGTCTACTTTTTGGTGACTTCAGACTTCAATGACTTGCGACAATGTTTGAGTGAAATGTTGGAAACCATACACTTAATACAGTACTATCGTGTGCATAGCGGTAAAAGTAACAATGAGATGTACATGTATAGTAATATCGGTATCAGAAACACATGTGTCATTATCCCTTTCTCCCGGCACGATGCCAGATTATTCAGAACAGTAACTGAAAACTGTAAAACTATACAGCAAGACTAAGGAGTGTCATATTCTTCATGAGTAAACAAAAAAGACAATAAGACACAATAAATGTGTTTTGTTTATAAACCTATTCAAATATAAACATATCTATAACATGAACTATGATTTTTGTTCACTAAATCATGTGTTTATGTACATGTGATCACGTTAACCTCCCAGTAAATGATTTAAGGATGTACCCCCCACAAATCGATCGAAATGCCTCTGCGTGTTTGATCAAACAGAAACATGACAAGTTATATTCTATGTTTAATTTCCAAAGAAATCATAAAAATGAGTGTTAATAATGATCGTATATATAGGCACTATATAACAAAACTTACTTCATGATACTGTCCAAATATAATATACATTTACTGTTTCTGTAATACAGGATGGCCTTCTGCATATCATTTTTGCACTTTTTCATAATTTCCCCGCCGTTTTAAAGCATGCACGTCGCAACTTGTGGATCTGCAAAGCGGCAGCTTGAAATTTTCATGCCTAGCACCTGTCATTTAATTGAAGATAATTCTCATTGCAAGTTACACATTTTAATTGAAAACCATCCATCATTGCGAACAAAAATAGACAACTTCTTTGCCGCGAGACAGAATCATATTCAATCGAATGCATAATTATACGAACAAGAGAAGAGATATACTGTTGCATAATTCTAAAAACTGTATGAATTTCGCGGTTTCAGTTGTTAAATATAACTTCATATTCATAGGTGTAACCAGATGAACTTACAAACGATCCAATTGCTGATTGTGACGTCACAAGCACAAAGAATGCCACGTATGCTGCATCACACTGACTGTGTACAAGTAGACCCATTGAGATATTTATTCTCCCCCATTGCTTGATAAATTGCATGAACAATAACCCGCATATTTACATTTCTTTAAATGAGTAAATCATTTAAGGTAATAAACTAATAATGATGTAATTACAAATATTGGCTAACAAGCACGTTATGTTATTTTTGTATGATATCGTGCATGTGTGTGTGTGTGTGTGTGTGTGTGTGTGTGTGTGTGTGTGTTGTGTGTGTGTGTGTGTGTGTGTGTGTGTGTGTGTGTGTGTGTGTGTTGTGTGTGTGTGTGTGTGTGTGTGTGTGTGTGTGTGTGTGTGTGTGTGTGTGTACACTGTGTGTGTGTTTGTAGATGTGGTTTTGAGGATTGGGTTAGACTTGAAGACGAGGCATTTCGCCCGTATTTACGTCGATATGCAAACCATGTTCGTAAATTGCTATTCAAATTGTTTTGTTTCATGACCCACCACACAAGTTTAACGTCGTAATATGTTACATAAAAGGGCCAAAGATTTTCGGCAGGTCAGACATGCTTTCTAATTAACCGACTTTCCGTAGCTGCTCAAACCAATATGAAGGACTTCAAGGTGTGACGAATTATCAAACTGCTAACCACGCTAGTAAAAGTCACAAAGTAAACATCTAAGATAACATGCTTTGCCATGCTGGAAAAGGCTCACGTGTAGGGTTGCAAAATTCCCGGGAATTTTCAATGCGGAAAATTTCCATGGGAATTTTTGGAAATTTTCCGGAAATATTGGGAATTTTCGGCAACTTTCAGCAACTTTGCGTATTTTCATTAATTTCAAAATTTAAATGATTATTCATCTAATATCAGAATTTTTGTCAGGATATCAAAACATTTACCCTAACACAAAGAAAAAAAGGAGATGTAACAATGTAAAGTAAAAAAGGTAATTCATGTTTATTTTGTTAAATAATGACAAAATTAACAATGACTTGTAACTTGGCTTCATTTGCAACATTATTTGTACATGTTATATCAACCCAACCAGCCAAACTTCTAATATGCGCCAGCTTGACGCAATAGTGATCAAATCTTACGTGTACTAAACTGTGTAAATTAAGTGGTAATAAGATGAATAAGTCCACTCATTGAAATAGACATTTTAGAGGAATTTTGCATTCATACACCTTTACTACACACATTTTACATAACATTGTGGAATTAGAAAAAATCATTCAGATTACCATGTACATCTTATCTATAGCTTACACATGCGTAATGTGTGTAGATATGTCTTCTAGCTCATTTGGACTGATGTATCCTTGTGAAAACCCCTGGCAAGCCAAAAGAGAGGTAAAGCTACTTTATTCATGTAAAAAAAAGTGCTAAAGAACAGAATACTGATAACATTTGCCAAAAATAAAATAATTTTACTATTTAATATGACAAAAATGAAAATTCCCAAAATTTCCAAAATTCCCAGCCCAGTGAAAATTCCCGAAACTTTCCATGGAAAGTTTCCAAAATTTCTGGAAAGTTTCCAACCCTTTGCAACCCTACTCACGTGGGATGGAAATGTTGCTCAGTTTCATGTCCATGAAATTTCTGTCCGATTGATAAAAATTACGAATTGTATTGTTGCGATTTTAACTCTGAAATTCTTTCAATTAGCGCGCACCTTCGTTATATGCGAGGCCTCCTCTACTCGAGCAAACCTTTGATACATGTGACTAACATAAAACCACATTGAAGAGAACACGCACGCTTGCAAACTGACACATAGTAAGTTCAAGGTTGTTCGAATGATTTTTGCCAACCCGCTTCATTCTCCATAAAATATTCACGTCATTCTAGTTTTACACACTATTTGGCACCTTGCGTGAGTGAGCAATTACCATAAGCCTGCCCGAGATTTACGAACACGTCCTCTCAAATGAGATTTGGTATCAAGTTATCCAGCGCTGCACGAAACATACGTGTGGTTACATTCACAGCCCTATCACCCAGATCTAAATATTTGACTTTTTAATGGTGTTCCACAATGTTAAAGGGTGTCTTTAGTGACTTTAACCAGTTCTGTACCATTGCAACGAAACGCCTTATTGCGAGTGTAGTTCTGAAAGGGCTCGTAAAATTGATGCGGCAACAGAATGTCAGTTCGTGTTACCTCTTACGTTTTCGAGTTTCGACAGACCCACCGTTTTGTAGACATACGATCTATAAAACCATGGCATACAACAAACGGGAACACATGGGTAACACACGACGAATGGGACAAGTTTCTGGCAGTTGGTGTAAAATTTCGTCATGACCTGAATAAACAGGGATTCCTCTTCATTTTGCTCCATGCTGTACCTTTGGTTGTAGGTGTATGTTCACTCTTCCTTCGAAATACTTTGCAATCACCCACAGGCCATTACGAGCCCAGGTATATCAAGGGTTGTTATTTGGTCCAGACTGGCCCTTAAAGTATACGGACGGGTTCATAACCCTCTGTGCTTATGGCAAAATGTCTTTTGACAGCCGTAACAATGATGAAATATTGTTAGGTTCATTACTGTAAGTGGCGATTGACGAAATTCCGTCCGACACGACTACGGGTTGTATTCACTCTACGCTAATATTTCAAGTATAATGTGATTATACACGTTGTTTATCTTAACTCAGCAATGTGAAAACAGAAAATGGCATCAATGTCTGGATTTTGGCAATTGTGTATCATAAATATATAATAACTACTGGATCAAAATAGTGTGTAATCAATTGGCGGTTTAGTTGGAATACCGTATTTGAATAAAAAGAGCAAATCAAATTGTGAAGTATAATCGAGATGTAAAATACAACATAATATAAGTAATACCCAAATAATGTAATGATGTTAAAAGAAGGATAACCCAATTTCGATAAGAAATATCGAAGTATCGGTTTTTAAACATTTCCCCTGAAAATTTTCCCCAAAAAGTTGTAAAAGGGAAATAAACATAATCATATATACTCACTCCTCCTTTTTACTATACGCTTCCTCGAGCGATTTAACATGATTGTAGACAACACCTAGTACCAGACCCGGGAAGAAATTGCTCAGTACAAACAGACAATCGGCGACTTGCACCAGGGACGATCTCTCGTCCGTCGCCGATGACGGAGAATCGTCACCACCAGCTGACGATCCATCCTCCATTCTGAAGCGGGGAAACTAATACTCCTCAACAAACATGGCAGACAAACATCGTCAGCTGTCCCAATGTCTGTGACATCCTGCATAAACAGGCAGCCGCTACTAGACGTCTACGCCATAGTTGTCAAATCGTTAGGCCCGGTGTGTGAAGTTTGCCGTTCCCCTTTCCTATATGCGAACAACTCTTGTCAAACTAATTGCTGTAAAAAGAAGGACGGGACTTTATTTCACCCATTTTGTATTCCATCCAACTACAACCACTCCTATCAATCAAGGCCCGATGTATGCTATCGCCACCAATAATTAGGTTATTTAACATAGGTCCACACAATTTTGAAGGAACGCCAATCTAAATCTCACAGACCTATGTATATTTATTTTATTCATCGTCATTTCAGTTCGGTTGCCTTACACTAAAAACTTGATCTCTAGGAATACGGA